>JAHHZJ010000037.1:0-26310 GCA_021437245.1 Aegilops speltoides
TCCTGTCTTGAAGGTCATGTTGCTGACAACAATGAACCTCTGAGCTATGGAGAAGCGATGGTGGGCCCATATTCCGACAAATGGTTAGAAGCCATAAAATCCAAGATAGGATCCATGTATCGAGAACAAAGCATGGACTTTGGTGGACTTGCCCGATGATCGGCAAGCCATTGAGATAAATGGATCTTTAAGAAGAAGACAGGCGTGGGCGGTGATGTCACCATCTATGAAGCTCGACTTGTGGCAAGAGTTTTCACAATTTCAAGGAGTTGACTACGATGAGATTTTCTCATTCATAGCGATGTTTTAGTCCGTCGGAATCATGTTAGCACTAGCTGCATTTATGAAATTGGCGGATGAATGTCAAAGCGAGTTTCCTTACGGTTTTGTAAGGAAAGGTTGTATGTGATACAATCGAAAGGTTTTGTCGATCCTAAGGATGCTAAAAGGTATGCTAGCTCTAGCGATCCTTCTAAGGACTGGAGTAAGCATCTCGGAGTTGGAACATGCGCTTTGATGAGATGATCAAAGATTTTGGATTTATACAAAGTTTATGAGAAACTTGTATTTCCAAAGAAGTGAGTGGGAGCACTATAAAATTTCGATGAGTATATGTTGTTGATCGAAATGATATAGAATTTCTAAAGCATATAGGGTTATTTGAAAAGTGTTTTCAATGGAAAACCTGGATTAGGCTACTTGAACATTGAGCATCAAGATTTATGAGGATAGATCAAAACCGCTTAATGGTACTTTCAAATGAGCATATACCTTGACATGATCTTGAAGGTGTTCAAGATGGATCATTCAAAAGGAGTTCTTGCCTAAGATGTAAGGTATGAAGTTAAGACTTAAAGCTCGACCACGCTAGAATAGAGAGAAAGGGCGAAGGTGCGTCCCTATGCTTAGAGCGTAGGCTCTATAGTATGCTATCTTTGTACCGCATAGGAAGTGTGCCTTGCCATGAGTCGATCAAAGGGTACAAGAATGATCCAGGAATGGATCATTGGACAATGATCAAAATTGTCCTTGGAGTAAATAAGGACATGTTTCTCGATTATGGAGGTGATAAAGAGTTGGCGTAAAGGGTTACGTCGATGCAAGCTTTAACACCTATCCGAGTGACTCTGAGAAGCAAACCGGATACGTATAGTGGAGCAACCATTTGGAATATCTCCAAGTGGAGCGTGGAAGCAGCATTTACAGAATGACCTAGAGATTTGCGAAGTACATACGGATCTGAAGGTTGCAGACCCGTTGACTAAAACCTCTCTCACAAGCAAAACATGATCAAACCCCAGAACTCATTGAGTCTTAATCACATGATGATGTGAACTAGTTTAATGACACTAGTAAACTCTTTGGATGTTGGTCACATGGCGATGTGACGTGTGAATGTTAATCACATGACGATGTGAACTAGATTATTGACTCTAGTGCAACTGGGAGACTGTTGGAAATATGCCCTAGAGGCAATAATAAATTAGTTATTATTACTATATTTCCTTGTTCATGATAATCGTTTATTATCCATGCTATAATTGTATTGATAGGAAACTTCGGATACATGTGTGGATACATAGACAGCACTATGTCCTAGTAAGCCTCTAGTTGACTAGCTCGTTGATCAATAGATGGTTACGGTTTCCGACCATGGGCATTGGATGTCGTTGATAATGGGATCACATCATTAGGAGAATGATGTGATGGACAAGACAATCCTAAGCCTAGCACAAAGATCATAGTTAGTATGCTAAAGCTTTTCTAATGTCAAGTATCATTTCCTTAGACCATGAGATTGTGAAACTCCGGATACCATAGGAATGCTTTGGGTGTAACAAAGCGTCACTAGCATGTGGGTGGCTATAAAGGTGCACTCTGGTATCTCGAAAGTGTCATTGGGTTGACACGAATCGAGGCGGATTTATCACTCCGTGTAAGCGGAGAGGTATCTCTGGGCCCTTTCGGTAGGACATCATCATAATGTGCACAATGTGACCAAGGGGTTGATCACGGGATGATGTGTTCGGGCAGTAAAGAGACTTGCCGATGTGAGATTGAACAAGGTATCGGTATCGATGATCGAATCTTGGGCAAGTACAATACCGTTAGACAAAGGGAATTGTATACGAGGATCGATTGAGTCCTTGACATTGTGGTTCATCCGATGAGATCATCGTGGAACATGTAGGAGCCAACATGGGTGTCGAGATCCGCTGTTGGTTATTGATGGGAGAGCGTCTCGATCATGTCTACATGTCTCCGAACCCGTGGGGTCTACACATAAGGTTCGATGGCGCTAGGGTTATAAAGGAAGTTTGTATGTGGTTAACGAATGTTGTTGGAGTCCGGATGAGATCTCGGACATCACGAGGAGTCCGGAATGGTCGGAGGTAGAGATTTATATATGGGAAGTCCTATTTTGGCCACCGGAAAATGTTGGGATTTTTCGGTTATTATGCGAGGAAGGTTCTAGAAGGTTCGGAGTGGGGCCCACCTGCATGGGGACCCACATGAACGTGGGTAGTGGGGTCAAGGCCCCACACCCCTGGTCAAGCGCACCAAGATCCCCTTAGAAGGAATAAGATCATATCCGAAGGAATAAGATCGAGATCCTAAAAAGGGGATAACAATCGATGGGGAAGGAAATGATGGGATTTCTTTCCTCCACCTTTACCAACGCCCAATGGACTTGGAGGGCAAGAAACCAGCCCCTCCACCCCTATATATAGTGGGGGAGGCGCATGGGAGCTTCACCCTTGCCCCTGGCGCAGCCCTCTCCCTCCCCAACACCTTCTCCTCTCCCGCGGTGCTTGGCGATGCCCTGCAGGATTGCCACGCTCCTCCACCACCACCACGCCGTTGTGCTGTTGCTGGATGGAGTCTTCCTCAACCTATCCCTCTCTCCTTGCTGGATCAAGGCATGGGAGACGTCACTGGGCTGTACGTGTGTTGAATGCGGAGGTGCCGTCCGTTCGGCACTAGGATCTCCGGTGATTTGGATCACGGCAATCGACTCCTTCAACCTCGTTCTCTTCAGCGCTTCCGCTTAGCGATCTACAAGGGTATGTAGATGCACTCTCCTTCCCTCGTTGCTAGTTTCTCCATAGATAGATCTTGGTGACACGTGGGAAAATTTTGAATTTCTGCTCGTTCCCCAACAATTACTTCTCGGTGGTTAGATAACCCTTAGGCACACTTCTCGGAACACTTACGGTGTCGAATATAGTCGTCAATATATCAATATTTATGTCTCGACCATTTGAGACTCCTCATCATGTCCGTGATCACATCGAGACTCGAACCATCTTGATACAACATATCACATAAACTCACAATACCAATCGTCATCGAGCGTTAAGCGTGCGGACCCTACGGGTTCGAGAACTATGTAGACATGACGAGACACGTCTCCGTCAATAATCAATAAGCGGAACCTGGATGCCCGTATTTGTTCCTACATTTTCTATGAAGATCTTTATCGGTCAAACCGCATAACAACATAATTCCCTTTGTCATCCGTATGTTACTTGCCCAAGATTCGATCATCGGTATCTCAATACCTAGTTCAGTCTCGTTACCGGCAAGTCTCTTTACTCATTCCGTAATACTTCATCACGCAACTAATTCATTAGTCATGATGCTTGCAAGGCTTGTAGTGATGATTATTACCGAGAGGGCCCAGAGATACCTCTCCGAAACATGGAGTGACAAATCCTAACCTTGATCTATGCCAACCCAACAAACACCTTCGGAGATACCTGTAGAGCACCTTTATAATCACCCTTTTATGTTGTGACGTTTGGTAGCACACAAAGTGTTCCTCTGGTATTCAAGACTTGCATAATCTCATAGTCTGGTGAACTTGTATAAGTCATGAAGAAAGCAATAGCAATGAAACTAACACGATCATAATGCTAAGCTAATGGATGGGTCATGTCCATCACATAATTCTCCTAATGATGTGATCTCATTCATCAAATGACAACACATGTCTATGGTTAGGAAACATAACCATCTTTGATTAACGAGCTAGTCAAGTAGAGGCATACTAGGGACTATATGTTTTGTCTATGTATTCACACATGTAGTAAGTTTCCGGTTAATACAATTCTAGCATGAATAATAAACATTTATCATGAATTAAGCAAATAAGTAATAACTTTATTATTGCCTCTAGGGCATATTTCCTTCAATTTTAAGCATTCACAATACATTTCAAGCAAGCATGGCAAGAGTATATGAGCAGCGGAAAGTAAAGCATGCAATTTGCAACAAGGTAAATGGAAGGGATTGGGTGAGCAAAGCGCATAATTGGGAGAGAGAGATTTTTGGCGTGGTTCCGATAGGTGGTGCTATCGTACATCACGTTTATGGAGACTTCAACCCACGAAGGGTAGCAGTTGCGCGAGTCCACAGAGGGCTCCACCCACGAAGGTTCCACGAATAAGCAACCTTGTCTATCCCACCATGGCCATCGCCCACGAAGGACTTGCCTCACTTGGGTAGATCTTCATGAAGCAGGCGATCTCCTTGCCCTTACAAACTCCTTGGTTCAACTTCACAATCTTGGCGGCGAGTCCCAAGTGACACCTAACCAATCTAGGAGACACCACTCTCCAAAAGGTAATAGATGGTGTGTTGATGATGAACTCCTTGCTCTTATGCTTCAAATGATAGTCTCCCCAACACTCAACTCTCTCTCACAGATTTGGATATGGTGGAAAGATGATTTGAGTGGAAAGCTACTTGGGGAAGGCTACAGATCATGATTCTTGTGGTTGGATTGGAATGTCTTGGTCTCACCACATGATAGGTGGTTCTCTCACAGAAAATGAGTAGTGAAAGTGTAGGCACGTTCTGATGGCTCTCTCTCAAATGGAGAAGGGGGTGGAGGGGTATATATAGTCTCCACACAAAATCTAGTCGTTACAAAAAATTTACCAAACTCGGTGAGACCAAATAGTGAAACTCAGTCAGACCGATCTGGTTCAAAATGTGAACGTTAGGATTTTCGGTGGGACTGACAAGGTCAACTCGGTGGGACCAATGTGTTAGGGCTAGGACAAAATTTCATCTCAGTGAGACCGATTTCATGAACTCGGTGAGACCGTCTTCGATAATAAGCTAACAGAGACTTGGTCAAGCAAACTCGGCAGGACTGATTGCACATCTCAGTGAGACCGAAATAATTGCAATAGGCAATAGAGAGTTTGCAGGGCCATCTCGGTGAGACCGAGATCCCATCGGTGAGATCGGCTGATTAGGGTTTACGGCGTTGGCTATGCCAAGTGAACTCGGTGGCATCGGATAAATCAAATTGGTGGGGCCAAGTTTGACTTTAGGTATATGACATATGTGGAAATGAGAGCGTTGTTGAGGGCTTTGGAGCATATCACTAAGCACTTTGAGCAAGCAAGCCATTTAACAACACCTCATCCCTTTTAATAGTATTGGCTTTTCCTATGGACTCAATGTGATCTTGGATCACTAAAATGAAATTGAAGATTTTGAGTTTTGCCAATGTTTGTCCTTAGCATCTAGAAGGGGTTCCACATCCTCTTGTCCTGCCACTCCTTTATCGAACTCATCTGAAATATACTAGATGAAAATGTTAGTCCAACAAGATATATGTTGACATTAAGTACCAAAATCACACCTAGGGAGAACTTGTGCTTTCAATCTCCCCTTTTGGTAATTGATGACAACATACATCAAACTTTATATAAAGATATGAAGAGTAACAAGTAAAGATTTGGAAAGACATGTAACATGCATTGGCTCCCCCTACATGCATGCAATCATGTGACAATAGATTATGAAAGCATGTGAATGCATAAGCATGTCAGAGCTAGCAATGAGCTACATGTATCTTGGCTATATGCATCAGAAAAAATGATGTAAATACAGAAAGTGTACCTTGATGTTCATGAGTCCTCCTTACAAGTAATATGTACATCAGCAAGAGATCATCATGCACATGAGTGTGATGCATATACTTACCTTGTGGTCTTGAGCTGACTTTGGAAGAGATGAACCTAAGAAAACAGGGTTAGATAACACAAGAACATCTACTAATCAGAGCAAGAACAGGGAACCACAAAAGTACCAAGACTGGGATGACATGTAGTGAGTGAGTACTTAGTACTCTATTTGGATATAGGCATGTCCCCAAGGAATAAAGATATGCAATGAATTCCAAAGATTTTCTTCCCTTAGATATGAGCTCTTTCTCCCCAGAATCGATATTGGATAATGGGAGAAGATAGGGCGACAGAAAATCGAGCAAAGACACAAAAGAAACATTTACTAACATGTCTTTCCCCTCTTAAAGACATGTGACTTCTCTCCTCTTTGAATACCAAGCATCTGGGAAAGCTAAGATGTCTCTCTCTCTTAGGGTCTCTTTTCCCGATAAGATAAGCTTTGATGTGATCTCTCTCTCCCCCTTTGACATCAATTGCCAAGAAGGGATCTTCTGGAGCATGAGTCAAACAGGTTTGGTCCTTGAGTCACACGACAAAGTAGCATGTAGATTGTCATGCGGGTAGAGGATAAGAATCATCAAGTGGAGGTGTAGAAAAAATGACAATTGCACTGACAAAATGTTTTCTCGGCAGTGAAATCAGTAACTCCAATTCTTTTACATCAGTGACAACAAGTTGGTTCAGTCTACCCGATAGGCAAAAATCAGTGAGGCCGAGTTCAATATAGAGGGAATATTTTGTCATCTCAGCTCACTTGGCAAATACGATCTCACAAAGATTTGCAAGGAATTAACTAAAGGATTTTCAATGAATTAGATGCAGGGAATGCAGAAATAACAAAGAAAAGAAAAGAAATCTGTATGAAGTTTTTTTTGAAAGGGGAACAAGCATGCAAGTGCAAGAACACAAGGAAACACTAGAGAACTTCATCTAGAATTGGTCGGCGACAAAGTCACCAATGTTAGAGTATATTGACTTAGGAGTCAAGTGAAGTCACTTGATCATAGGTCATACTCATCGTTTAATATCAAAATGGGGTTCCCATTTTTAGTTTAAACATTTTGATGTATTCACATCTTGTTGAGCTGCTTTGACCCATGTCTTGGGGTAAAGCTTCTCTAGATGGAATGACAAACATTGGTGGTGGTGTTGATCTCTATCATGTAGTTGAACTTGTGTACGATGCTCAAGGTTGATGTAGTTCATCAAGAGTTAGGAGCACCACTTGAAATTTGAGTTCATCTACCTACATGGGTTAGTTTTGCAAGGAAGAGCACTTGTGTATTCAAAATGACAATCATGAAATTTGATATATAGAAATTGTCAAAGGATATGTTGAAAGGATCCATGTTTCCTTGTCTTCAACCACCATATTGTGGAGACTTGGTGATGTAGAGATTGCTTAGGATGTGAGTGAGTTGCAATCTCATAGAATCGGAGCTTATCCAAGTACCTACAAGGGGTTAGATAAAATGCAATGGTACAAGTATATCCAAGACATATGATCATCATCATAAGAGAAATATCAAGGATTTGTCATAGGAAGTCTCATGCCTTGCATGCATCCAAATGGGGTTTCTACCACAAGTTTGAGGTGCCAATGATGTTCAATTCACCTCTCAAATGGCAAAATACTTTCTCATCAAGCGGTTTGGTGAATATATCCGCCAATTGTTTATCGATGCGAACATGCTTAAGATCGATGTCTCCTTTAGCAACATGGTCTCGAATGAAATGATGAAGAACTTCAATATGCTTAGTTCGAGAATGTTGCGGGATTGTGAGCAATCTTTATAGCACTTTCATTGTCACAAAGCAATGGAACATGTTTCACATGTATCCCATAATCTTTAAGAGTTTGGGTCATCCAAAGTAAATGAGCACAACTGAGGCGGCATAATGTATTCCGCTTGATGATAGATAAGTATCTGTGTTTTGTTTCTTGGAGGACCAAGACACAAGAGATCTACCAAGAAATTGTCATGTTCGAAGTGGAATTTCTATCAACCTTGTTGAGGAGTCTGGATTAGGGGGTATCGGACAGCGGACCATATACATCGTCCGGACTATTGAGCGTGAAGATACAAGACTCAAGACTTGGCCCGTGTCAGGATGGGACTCTCCTTTGCGTGGAAGGAAAGCTTGGCGATTCGGATATTGTGTTTCCTTCCTTGTAACCGACTCCATGTAAACCCTAGCCCTCTCCGATGTCTATATAAACCGGAGAGGTTGGTCATAGAAGGCGATCACAATTACAACCATACCATCATAGGCTAGCTTCTAGGGTTTAGCCTCTATGATCTCGTGGTAGATCTACTCTTGTACTACCCATATCTTCAATATTAATCAACCAGGAAGTAGGGTTTTACCTCCATCGAGAGGGCCCGAACACAGGTAAACATTGTGTCCTTGCTTCTGTTACCATCGGCCTAGGCGCCGCAGATCGGGACCCCTACCGAGATCCACGGTTTTAGCGCCGACATTGGTGCTTTCATTGAGAGTTCCTCTATGTAAATCGCTCTCTGAGCTCGATGGCTCGTCTCGATGTCGAGGGACAATGTTATCTCGGGGAGCTCTGGATATAGGCCAAACTCTCGAGACTAGGCGGCTTTGTCATGACCGCCCCATCGGTACATGTCAGCGCGATGATGGCCTCTCGGTCATCACGCATAACCATCGCATCAATTGGAACTTGCGAGCAGATGGATCTGATAGAGATCTCTCCTCTTAACGAGCTCTTGGATCGCATCGCTGCTTTGGGAGTTGCTACGGACTATGACGGATCAGGCTCAAACCCGGCCAAGGGACACCAAGCCACCCACGAGATAGCGGTAGTGGAGGAACCACACAAGGATTATCCCTCTATTTTGAGGACAAATTATATGCGGATCACGGAGCTCCCTAAGCTGGACACCCGCTCAAGGAAGACATGACCTGAGTCCCAAACTTAGAATCGGGCATTGGACCGGAGAAATTGGGTGGCGCCACGGATCCCAAGGTGTCAAGCTCAAAACTCCATGCCCACAGGTGCTAGATCGGATCGAATTTGGATTCAGCTATTCCGCCCACAGACTTAAACCGTCTATCTCATATTAGGCAAGAGCTCCGAGGCGATTGCATCATTCTTGGGCGGATTCCTCCTTGCTGTAAACAAGGTCAAGGACTGCCTTGAGGAGGACATAGTCTCACTTTTACGCAAAATTGCACGAACAAAGGAATCCTTAATGCTATAGATCATTGTGACATAGTACACTTGGCGGACTTGGCAACCATAATACAAAATCTTGTGCGATGGAAGCGTCTGGAAAACCCAAACCAATGCAGGATAGTCGGCTCTCACCAAAACCTATGTCCGAACTAAGCAGGCGAACTCTTGTAAGTCGACCGATCCAGTCCCCAAGAAACCAAAGCCCACCCCAGGGCGGGGAACTCTATTGGAAGGATGGCTCGATGGGCCATGTAGACTCCACATCACTCCGGACACAACACCAACTCATAGCCTTAGGGCATGTTGGATACTCCTGCAGGTTGCAAAAAGTGGCGAGGATCTTGAGGGAGTCCTGGACTAGGGGGTGTCCGGATAGCCGCACTATCACCATTGGCCGAACTCCTGGACTATGAGGATACAAGATTGAAGACTCCGTCCGTGTCGGATGGGACTTTCCTTGGCGTGGAAGGCAAGCTTGGTGATCTGGATATGTAGATCTCGTACCATTGTAACCGACTACGTGTAACCCTAGCCCTCTCCGGTGTTTATATAAACCGGAGGTTTTAATCCGTGGGGCGAACAACAATCATACCATAGGCTAGCTTCTAAGGTTTAGCCTCTACGATCTCGTGGTAGATCTACTCTTGTGCTACCCATATCATCAATATTAATCAAGCGGGAGTAGGGTTTTACCTCCCTCGAGAGGGCCGAACACAGGTAAAAACATTGTGTCCCTTGTCTCCTGTTACCATCCGCCTAGGCGCACAGTTCGGGACCCCCTACCCGACATCCGCCGGTTTGACACCGACATCTGTGCTTTCATTGAGAGTTCCTCTGTGTCATCACCTTTAGGCCCGATGGCTCCTTGATCATCAACAACGATGCGGTGCGGGTGAGACTTTTCTCCTGGACAGATCTTACGTATTCGGCGGCTTTGCCTGCGGGCAACTCGCAGCCACAGGCAGATTAAGCTTCGCCCGGCCATCAGTCAGATTTGGAAGTTTGAACTATATGGCTGATGTCCGCGGAGACTTGATTTTCGACGGGTTCGAGCCGTAGCCAAGCGCGCCGCACTGTCACGATGGGCATGACCTAGCTCTGCTGCCGGACAGTGCCCTGGAGGCCGCACAAGTATCCGCTCCGACCCTTAGCTCGGAGCCAAGCTATGTCGAGGGGCGGGTGGCTGGACACGCCTCGGGGGCTGCTACCTCTGGCGATAGAGCGAATACCAACCTGTCCTTTGTCAAGCTCATGACTCCAAGGCGCGAACTCCTCTCGGACTCCGAACCTTCACGCCCCCTTGTCCGAATCCGATTGGGCGAATCATGGAGTTCACGGCTGCGGACATCTTCGGCACTCGCCCATTGGCGACATCTGAATTCACTAAAGTCTATCTCTTTATCGGAGAGCCTGGCGGACTATGGTCGGGGAAGGTTGGGATCACGGACAATGAAGAAATTCAATGCCCACCCACCACCACCGCCAGCCACTGTCGATGACTTAACCGACATGCTAGACTTCGACTCGAAGACATCGGCGGTATGGACGGACGATGCGAGAGGCGACCAGAACCAGCGCCTACGAGACCTGGAAGGCCACCTCGTCATCGACATTTACATGGTGGACATCCCAAAGGATGGGAATGGCGATGGAACAACGGAGGCGACCCTCAAGAAACAGCCTAAGCGCCCGGCGTCCGGCGCCGCTCTAAATCCATACAGCAAAAATGAAGATTCGGCACGGAGACAATAACACCCGAGCGATGCGAAGACAACCACCTCGGCGAGGATTTAGCGGGGAGGATGGAGAAGCCAGCCCTCATGAGAGGCGACAGACGAAGAAGGTAGAGGGCGATAATTATATGCCTCCCTCCGAAGGCGAGGCAAGCCTCGGCTGACGGCAATTTGTCATGCACGAGGATCCTGTTTCAAGCGCGGGCTTATGGCCCTGACAAGCAGCCTCAAGAAAAAGCAGCAAACTTAGAGAGTGACCAAGACTTGCTAGCGAAAGATGGGTGAAGTCCTTGCGGCGAAGAGTATGAACTCGAGCGCCCTCCAAGAGCTACCCAAAATGCAGGCTGCTACCCCGATTAGGAGGAAGCACCTAAACCTACATCACCGGTATATCTCGACCGACCGGCCACCTCGTGGTTGTGACGAGAGGCCTCTCGGCCCTACTCTCAAGCCGCACCCAGCGCCGCTCAAAAAAGTACCAAAGCGGCGGAAAATGTGCGGACCTGCGGGATATACTCAAGGACAAGGCAAAGGCAAACAAGATCGTCTGCGGATCACATGGCGCCCACGATGCGTGATGACAACCGTCACGCGGATCTGACAATTCGGCGGGCCAAACTTCGATGAACAAAGCTCGTTTGAGCTGCGTCATGATATAATATCTGAGAGGTGCCACACACCCACTATGCTTCCGCAGACGAAGTGATGGATCATCAAATCCACGAGGGTTTCAAACACTGTAAACATTGAATCATACGATGGTACAGCAGATCCGATAGTGCGGATCGAGGACTCTCTTCTCCATATCCACATGGCCCTGGTGATGATCTACACCATCAAATACCTCCCTCAAGCTTAAAGGACCGGTAGCGGCATTGGCTTAACAGCTTGCCAGAGTCAATCGGTTGTTTGGAAGACCTAGAAGCCGCATTCCTTGATATCTTCGGGGCACATATGCGACCACGGACATTGACGACCTAAGCCACATAATTCAGCAGCCGGATGAATCGGCGGACAATTCTGGACCACGGTTCCTAACCAAGAAAAATCAAATCGTCATTGTCGGGATCTGAGGCCCTTGCAGCCTTCAAACACAACATCCGTGATGGTGGCTTGCGGCACCTAGGGCGGAAAAGCGAAATCCATGGCAGCCCTCACAACACTCATGACCGCTTCTGCGCGGAGAGGATAGCTAGCTAGCTCGTAGTAACAACATGACCAAGAGCCTGGTAATTCGGATACCAAGGACACCAGCGGTCGGTCGCGTCATAACAAGCACAAGCGCCACATTAATGGCGACAATCACGATGATCTGGCGGTCAATCTTTGGATTGAGCTCTAAACCGGTCGTGGAAAAAGCCATTCAAAAGAAATACTCGGGCCCGTGCAATTTGGACCAAATACTCGATCTCTCGTGCAAGATACACGGCACCCCGAAAACCAGCCAATCACACTGTGAGAGTTGTTGGGTGTTCAAGCGAGCGAGCAAGTTAAGCGCGAAAACAATGACAAGGGGATGCATAGCGATGGCGAGGAGACCCGGCCATTGAACAATAGAGGACAGAAGGTTTCCCCCACAAATGCAGACGGTGAACATGATATCGCAACCCACATACCCAAAAGGGGCGGGCGTGCGCAAGGATGTATATGCGATGGAGCGATCGCCCCAAAGTTCAATCCATGGTCCTCTGCCCGATCACTTTTGATCGAAGGACCACCCACTAGCATCCTCCATGGCGGATTAGCCACGTTGGTTCTAGACCCAATCGTCGATGGATTTCACATCACGAGTCACGATGGGCGGCGGCTGGCCTGAACACCTTTATCAAGATACGGTCGCCAAGATGGGTATAGACCCCTCAAGTTAAACCCACAAAACGACCTTCAAAGGCGTCATACCAGGTGTAAGGCCAACTATCTGAGGATCGTTACACTTGAAGTGGTCTTGGGATCCCGGATAACTTCGGCGAGTTAATCTTGACATAGTCCCATTCGCGATGGCTATCATGCCTTTGCTTTCAGACGAACCGCATTGCAAAGTTCAATGCGGTGCCGCTTTCGCATACCTCAAGCTCAAGATGCGAGGCCCTCGAGTCATTACGGTCAATGAAAACATAGAGCGCTCTCTCCGAGCGGAGGAGCATCTGGCCAACTCTCGCGGCGGAAGTACAAAGCAGCCTCTTAAGGCAACTCTCGAGTCCGACTACTAAGCGTCCGGACACCGTCAAGCGCGCGGAGTAACCTACAAAAGACCGCTGGCACGTTACGAGCAGCGTAGCAATGCGGCTAACCCAGCCCTCATGAAATCGCGAGACCGATTACGCATACATAACTATGCTCTGGAGATACCATGGGCATAGGGGTAGAGAACACGACCACGGCATGCGGAGGCGGCTCAAGCGCACGGGGCTCCCAATTGTGTCATTCTTTTTTCTTTCTCTTACTTTGGGACTCCTTTCTCAATAAGCCTGTCCAAGAGTAAATTGCGAACACTGCGATGCAACAGCGACGAAATGACTTCGTCGAGTGTCAGGTGGTCTCTATAACAAGCAGTATACTTGTTTTACATATCATCATGATACGCTCTGGAGGCGACATGTCAAATAGTCCGTCCCTTGCTTATCACTATTTGTATCGTTACTGCTTTTACGCAGCCTTTTTTGTATAAACAATGCACAACTTTTGCCTATTATTGCATTCCTTTTTATCCATATATGTTCACTTATGACATGTTGCATCAAATGCGCTTTGAGTGCGGCCAAATACATCGGGGCTGAAGTTCCCCAAAATATGGTGTGATAAGTTGAACACTTCCACAAGTGCGGCACCCCGAACTTATAGCATTATATGCATCGGCTCCGAATCAAGTCTTGGGTCAATAGTTGGGTTTGCCCGGCTCCCATGTTTTGGTACCTTACGTTCCGTTATATCGGCTAAGGTAGCGCTGGGAGAACAAGCTGCGATTGTGCCCAGTTGAGCTAGGTTGAGCATCTCGGTGGAAAGCTAAAACGGCCGTCATGATAGAGGCGAGAGCGATGCGCATTTGTTCGAGAGGTTTTTGAGTCCCTAAAGACTTATGCGCTTAGGCGAGCCGGCCTTGTCGGCCAGGCGTGGATAAGCGCCCAATTGGTCTTCGAACACTAGTAACCGCCGAAATTTAAAATTATAAATTCTATGGCTAAGTGGGAGTGTTCAAGCATTATAAGTCCGGTTGCCTCGTTTGTTGTGTTGGCGCCTCCCTCAAAGGACCCAAAATGGGAACAAGAGCGCTCAAGTTTATCTCGAACACCCCGGCACTTTCGTGGCATGAAATTTGAAATAACGACTTGCCATCTCTCAAATTTGATAAGCGGCCGCCTGAAGGTAATATTTTAAATTCTGGCGTTGCTTAAGCGCATATGAACAAGTTTTCAAGCATCGAGGATAACAAATGCGAGTTTACTCAAAAATTACATCTTTGGAGCATTCACCGCTATAAAGCGGGCACCCTTGAGACATTCTCATAATACATCTCGGGCTTGCGATACTCCTGCCTGACGGTGGGCGTCCGTCTAAGCTTCTCGGCGTCCATCTTGCCGCGTGCACTTTAGCGCAGGCAAGGCCTCTGAGCACCGCCGATGTAGAGCGGGGCGCTTGGCGACTTCAATCCATGGACAGGTGTCCACTAGCGCCCGCACCAGCCAAGTAGCTCGAGGCATGGCCTCCGCCGGCCCTGGCCGAGCTATGAGGCCCTTCATGGCCTGTTCGGCCACCTTATGGAGCTCGACCAGCTGCTTCAACTGGTCGCTCAAGGGCTCCGGGTGTCCGGCCTCAGCATACTGAGACCAGAATACCTTCTCCGTCGATCTCCCTTCCTCGGCCCGGCGAGAATCTTGCAGCGTCGGACACACTATGGGGCAGATCTGCGAATGCTCTGGAGAGCTCCGGATTCGGGTAAATAAGTAATTCACTTTAGCGTGCTTGCTTTGCATGAAGAATGCCTTACCGCCGCTATCTTCTTTATTGCCTCAATTTCTGGAGGCTTTTTGGGCTTGGCCTTGGCGGCTTTGGCACAAGAGCAGGCGAGCTCAGTTCTCGAGTCTTGAGTCACGCTCCAACCTCTCGTGTTTTCCACGAGCTTGGGCTCTGCCGCACCTCCGCCACCGCGCCTCCTGCTTCTCTCGCTCGGTGCGCTCGCAGCCGCACTTTTCGGCCTTGGACACCGCCTCCTTGAGGTCGCCTCCTCGTTAAGTGGCCCTGCAATACTCACATTATTCCTGTCATTTTTTGCAACCAAATCCTTTCTATAAGGTATTACTTACCTTCCTTGTCCTCGAGCTGCTTCTTGGCACGGCCGAGCTCGTTCTCAGACCGCTCGAGGCTCTGCTTGAATACATTGACTCCGCAGTCAGTGCGACAGAGGTCAGCAGCGTAGCCTGCATTCCCATATTGACATGCTTATGTTAGACTCCTGCGTATATCTTTTTAGATCCTCAGTTCGGCTTTTCTTTCCGAACACCAAACTGAGCATCAGGGGCTACTATCTATGCGGTACTATTTTACATATCTTAATTACATACCTCAAAGTCTGTTAGAGCAGCTGATACAGGCTTGATCAGCCCGCTCTTGGCGGGTGAACTTCTGAATCACCGCACTCATAGCGATGCGGTGCTCCTCGATGATGAAAGCGCCATTGGCGCCTCCGGCCAAATATCCGGCGCTTCGGTTGGGCCGGAGGTCACGGCGTCATGATCTCACCCTCCTTACGAAGGGCCGCCCGGACTCCGGAACCACTAAAGGTTACAGTGCGAGTCGGCCAGGGCGAACTTCGAGAACCCTTTGGGGTTGATCCCCCTCATGCCCAAAGTCTAGGAGGTTGCCTGCGGCACCTCCGAACCTCCTCGTCTGGCTGGGCCTTTGGGACCCCACCTCGGCGTCATCCGCGGCGTGAGGAGAGAGATGGCGGATGTGAAGTGCTATCCCGTCGATGGCGCCCGAGGAACCGCTTCGTTGAAGTGTCGAGCCGTCCTTGGGCGGGCTGCGGGGTATATTCGGCGTTAAGAGATTCTGTCGACAAATGAAGCACCATGAGTTATTCAGTATCCGGACACTTACAAAGTCACGGGGGCTTAGTCCATGGTAGCCCTCCTCTTCATCGTCGTCGCGTTTGTGGAGTAGTCAGGAGGCGGTCCTTCCCCTCTTGGACCCTTGGCCTCCCCGTTGGGGAGGTGTCGATGTCAAAACGGCGGATCTCGGGTAGGGGTTCCCGAGCTGTGCGTCTAGGCGGATGGTAACAGGGAGGCGAGGACACAATGTTTTACCCGAGTTGAGGCCCTCTTGATGGAGGTAATACCCTCGTCTGCTTGATTAATATTGATGATATGGGTAGTACAGAGTAGATCTACCATGAGATCAAGGAGGCTAAACCCTAGAAGCTAGCCTATGGTATGATTGTTGAGATGTAATGTTGTGTCCTCTGGACTAAAGCCCTCCGGTTTATATAGACACGGAGAGGCTAGGAATTACAGTCGGTTACAATGGTAGGAGATCTACATATCCGTATCGCCAAGCTTGCCTTCCACGCCAAGGAAAGTACCTTCGGACACGAGCGAGTCTTCAATCTTCTATCTTCGTGATGCAGGAGTCCGGCGGATATTGATAGTCGGCTATCCGGACACCCCTAGTCGAGGACTCCTCGAAGGCCTTCCTTTTCTTCTCTCCCGGCCAGAGAGAGGCTCTCTTCTCCTCCTCATCTTCACGGGAGAGTCCACCTCGAGTCATCGGACGATGATTCCGATAACACATGATGCAGGGAACTCTTTGGGTTCCGTGGCCTTCTTCTTGGCCTTCTTCTCGGCACCACGTAAAGGCGCGGAACCAGCAACCCGTCAATCGGTGTCTGCTGGGTCTTCAATAAGAAGGCAGACGGTTAACCTGCGGACTTCTTACGCGAACTGTCAAAACAAGGAGTTTAGATCCGCATAGAGTCAAACTATGAAAAGCAAGCGTCCGTAAAGGGTAAAATAGCTTATCTCGCGGCGGCGCTGCGAGCTGAATCCAATCTTGATAGCGGATCACGAACCTCAGCGCCCTTGAATAACACCTTCTAAGCGTCCTCGTCGCGGTGTTGAAGAAACTGCTCAAGGTGCAGTCTTTGTGCGGATCAAACTCCCACAAGTTGAAAGCCCGTTGTTGTACGGGAGGATCGGCGAGATGAGCATGACTTTGGGCTGCGTTAGCGAGCTTGATCTTCTTGTTTACAAGGTTTTGGGCCGGTTTGGAGTCGGTTAGCTCTTCCAATCACCCCATATCGGCCCTTCACTTTCCGGAGGTGGCGGTGTGGGGATGCGAGATCTGAATCGGGGCGCTGCCCAATCATGGTCATCTTGGCTCGGTGATGTAGAACCACCCGATTGCCACCTTTGATGGTTTCCACGAAAGCGCCCTTGAGCCATATGGCGTTGGGCATCTTGCCCACCATGGCGCCTCGCCTCCGCTTGCTGACCGCCCAATACTTTCGGCTTGACATTGAAGGTCTTGACCATAAGCGAAGTGGGGTTTGATCTTGAGAGGAAGGCCTGCACACAATGATAAGCGCTGAGATGTTGAGGATGAAGTTCGGGGCGGATCGTTGGAAATCAATTAGTAGTAGAATATGAGCCACTGAGACAAATGGGTGAAGTGGAAAACCTAGTCAGCGGAGGAAGTGGGTGAGAACACCACCCTCTCATGGGGCCGGGGGTGGGGATGAGCTGCCTTGCCGAGAGTCGATGCTCGATGTCGCTGGACAAGTATTGACCTTCGCAGCCTTTTGATGTGCCCCTCCATGACGGAGGAGGCCATCCCTTGCCTCCGCTCCGGACATGGCTGGGGAAGGTTGAGGCGAGATGTCGCGGACTCGGTATTTGGAGCTCGAGTCTGTGAAATGGATAAGCAAAGGAGGAAGAAAGCGCGGTAAAGGTGGATCCTTATCCCTTATATGGACGGACAAAACTATGCATCCCTTGACTGGTAAAACTAAGCTTATCTCCCAAGCACCGTAATCAATGGCGCGGTTGGGTTACCACGCCCGTATTGATGAGGATCCCGGAATAAGGGGGGCACGATCTCTGCTTTGACAAGATGTGCCAAGGAAACCGCTTCGCTAAACGCGCTGAGGTGGGACAGCAAAAACGATTCGAATAAAGGCCTGGCTGTGGTGTGATGTCACACCGCGGAATCGTCGGCGAGATCTGTGTAAAGATTATTCTCTCTAAGGTGGTGCGTGGAACTTATTTTGCGAGCGGACACTATCCTTGTGTTCAAAATCTTCTATGAAGTATTCGGAGGAGAACCCGCCTTGCAATGCGAAGACAATATCTGGCGCGGACTAAATCGTCATTGAAGCCTGGTTCGAGAGACTCTTGAGGAGTCCTAGACTAGGGGTGTCGGATGGCGAACTATCACCATTGGCTGGACTCTGGACTATGAAGATACAAGATTGAAGACTTAGTCCGTGTCCAGGATACCATAGGCTAGCTTCTAGGGTTTAGCCTCTCGATCTCGTGGTAGATCTACTCTTGTACTACCCATATCATCAATATTAATCAAGCGAGGAGTAGGGTTTTACCTCCATCGAGGCGGCCCGAACCTGGGTAAAACATCGTGTCCCTTGTCTCTGTTACCATCCGCCTAGGCGCCGCAGATTCGGGACCCCCTCATAAGATCCGCGGTTTGACACCGGCAGATCTTCTTTCAAGCCATAAAAGCGAGAACAACATCCATGACAAACCTGTCTGGTCCTAACGGTCTTGAGACCTTTGCCTCAAACAATAGGTGCAAGTGAGCTCATCAAGCTCCGCTGAAATTTGCCATGTAACCAAAATAAACCCACAGAGCGACAACTGCTATAACTTTCAATGCTAGTAGCGAACCTCGATTCAGTTGTAAGGCACCGGCGCTCACAGTCCTCATTGTCGTGGGCGGATTTTGGCTCACTAAAGTACTCTTGGGCCGGCGGAAGTGGATTAAACTTGATCTATGAAGAAACACTCAACATGATGGAAATTGACAAAAGCCATATTGAACAGAGCGGCACAACCTTCAAGGGAATTATCCCTACTCGGGAAGCGCGGTGTGCGGGAAAAATCACACTCGATGTGGTATTCGGCATCCCGGAGAATTATAGGTCTCAAGAAATCACATTCCAAGTGGTTCCTTTTAACAGTGGATACCACACCCTTCTAGGGTGGGACGCGTTTACAAGCTTTCAAGTTGTACCCCATTACGGGTACATGAAGCTTAAAATGCCCGGACCCAATGGAATCATCACTCTAGCCGATGATCGGACGTCGCGCCAGCGCGAAAACAAAACGCAGCACTAGCCCTAGAAGCATTATCTGAAGCCCTAGCAGCGAAGAGTTAACAAAGCGTAGGCCACCGTGGGCGGGGACAACATGATACTCGACAAGCGACCCAAGTCCACCTCATTTAAACCCTTGAGCGAGATAGTCAAATTCCAAGTCCATCCAGCGGACCCCATGAAGATAGCTTCCATCGGGACACGGTTGAGCCCGCGATGGGCGCCCTGCTGCAGAATTTCTTACGTGAGGTGGGACATTTTGCACGGCACCCATCGGACATGTCGGGCATCCCACCTGATTGGCTGAACACAGCCTCAATATACTAAAGGATACAAACCGGTCAAGCCGACTCTAAGAGCGGTTTTGAGCCCAAAAGGCAAGCCATGGGGAAGAGCTAGCCAAACTACTCAAGGCTGGATTCATCGAGATATCAAGCATCGGATTGGCTGGAAAATCTAGTAATGGTACCGGAGAAGGACAAATCCTGGCGCCTGTGTGTCGACTTTAAATACCTCAACAAGGCTTGCCCCAGGATCCCTTTCCTCCCTGCGCATCGATCAAATCATCGATGCCACAGCGAGACACGATTCGCCATGTTTCCTCGGCGCATACTCTGGATACCATCAAATAAAGATGGCGAGTCGACCAAGCTGCTGCACTTCCATAACGCCATATGGCCCTTTTGCTTCAACACTATGCCTTTCGGGCTTAGAGCGCCCGAGCAACCTACCAGCGCATGATTCAAACATGCGGAAAAGCAAATCGGCTAAACAGTGGAGGCATATGTGGATGACGTGGTCATAAAAATAAGACACGTCGAAACCCTAATAGACGACTTGAGGCTTACATTCGACAACCTTCGGACATACGAGATCAAGCTGAACCCAGAAAAATGCATTTTTGGCGTCCCCTCGGGGAAACTACTCGGCTTCATTGTTTCCAATAGAGGAATTGAAGCGAATCCGGCAAAGATCCGAGCTCTGTCACAGTTGGCTATATCAACAGACCTCAAGCACATCCAGAAACTAGCGGATCGTGGCTGTTCTAACCGCTTTATCTCGAGTTAGGTGAAAAGGCATTACCTCTTTACGCCTTCTTGGCGCACCAAACACCGTGTGGGCCGGATGCGAGCGGCTGGACTGGATGAAATAAAGACCTTATGGCCAGTAATCCGGTACTAACGGCGCCAAATATTGGCGAACCTATGCGGTATACATAGCTGCAACACATCAAGTTATGGCCGGTGCTGCGTCGTGGAGCGAGGGGCGAATACAAATTCCGCTCGAAGCGGTTTATTACGTATCCGCGGTCCTAACCCCATGCAAATCCCGATACCCACACTATCAAAAAAATAGCATCACAGCGGTCTTCATAGCATCCGGAAGCTGTGACACTACTTCCAAGAGTGTTCGATTACGGTGGCCTCAATACCACTCAGCGACATAATAAACAACGCGGCGCTCACGGGCGGATTGCCAAATGGGCCATCGAGCTCCTTCCGTTCGACATAACATACAAACCACGGCGGGCCATTAAATCGGATGTATTGGCTGACTTTGTGCGCGAATGGATGAAGCCGATCTCCCTAAAAGTGCGGCACATACTCAAAAGCTGGATCATGCACATCGGCGGCTCTAAAATGCTGGCGGATTGGGAAGCGAGTGTAGTCTGGCGTCTCCCAGGAACCTGCGGTCTAATCGTCCTCCAAATATTATACAGACTCAACAATGCAGCCGAATATGAGGCTCTGTTGCACGGTCTTCGGATGGCAGTCTCTATGGGCATTCAACGCCTAGAAGTGCGTGGGGATTCAAACCTCGCAATATCGCAAATAAACTAGGACTTTGATGCCAAGGACCCGAAAATGGCGGCCTACCGTAATGCCGTCCTCAAAATGTCAACTCGGTTCGAGGGGCTCGAATTCCACCATGTGGCTTGAGAAAACAATCAGCGGCGGGCGTCCTCGCCGCGCCGGCTATGCGACCCTATCCACCTAATATATTCCTGGAAAGGCTGTTCAAGCCCTCCGTAGTATGGGAAGAAGTCAGGCAATACTATACGGATCGAATACACCCCGATTCGAACTACTCGGACATAATCGGAGGTTCTACCGAAATGACATCCTTGGCCACGAAATCATGGATGTAAGCGCCCGTGGACTAATCCTTTCTTGGCCTACCTAAATAGGCGGAGCTCCCGAAGACCACAATGAAGCAGCTGCATCGTCAGGCGCTCTAAAGCTTACAAGTCTCTGAAGGGAACTCTACAAAAAAGTGCTAGCGGAGTACTCCAAAGATGCATCTCCGAAGAGGAAGGGCGGTAGCTCTTGGCTGAATCCATGGCGGACTGGGCGGGCACCACGCCGCAGCTCGAGCACTAGTTAGCAAGGCCTTCCATATAGGTTTCTATTGGCCGGCCCGAAGCGAGCCACGGACCTTGTCCAACATTGCGTCGGTTGCCAGCTCTTTGCCAATCAGAGTCATATGCCCCCTACCGCTCTCCAAACAATCCCCATAACTTGGCCCTTCACAGTCTGGGGGCTGGATATGGTCGGACCTCTTCAAGGGGGAATCCATAAGAAAAAATACTTATTGTTCATGGTGGACAAGTTCACCAAATGGATAGAAGCCAAACTAGTCAAAACAGCCAAATCCGGACCAGTCATAGACTTCATATCCGGAGTCGTACACCGATACGGCGTCCCCCACAGCATCATCACTGATAACAGCTCCAATTTCACAGTCGATGAGGTGAAAACTTGGTGCGGCAAAATGGGCATTAAGCTCGACTACGCTTCCGTCTACCATCCCCAAACAAACAGCCAGGTCGAACGGGCAAACGATCTCATCATGAGCGGCATCAAACCCAGACTAGTGCGATCTTTGACAGAATAAGATCGCCTTTGGTCGAGGTTCGACTCCGTACTCACGGGGCTGCAGACCATGCGAATCGCACCACGGATATACACCATTTTTCATGGTGTGCGGCGAGCGAAGCGATTCTACCTGCGACATAATACATGATTAAGCCGCAGCGTGCGCATGTCGAAGAGAAGAAGCCGAGCTAGATTGGCGGGATAACTTGGATGCCACGGAGGAGGAGCGCGATGTCAAAAAGCCGCTCCGCATTCTATCAACAGCGGCTTGGCGATACCAAAGCGAGAGCGGGCCAAAACTTACAATATTGGCGAACTCGTTCTCGCCCTCGGAGAAGAAGAAGGACAAGCTCAAACCCAAGTGGGAAGGTCCCTTTGTCATCGACAAAGTTCTCACCGAAAAGGCGTACCGCTTACGTAATGCATCCGATACGAGCTCGGCGAACCCATGGAGCGGCTAGACTCCGGAGATTCGCCCTAACGCCCGAACTCAATGTTCGTCTCCTTACTCCTTCCTTTTATTTATGCTCCATCCCTTCTCCTTTCTCGACCTTTTTTCTTTCCTCTTCACAAAGTATTTAATCTGATGCGGACTTCGGATTACTCCGACCGCACTATGTGTGTAAGCAATACACTGGGGCTTCCTATCGGAAGCTAAAATAAATCTCTAATGGCTTTTAGCCCATCACATATGCTTTTGTTTTTCCATATGTGCCTTTTATTCACCATTATATGCATCGATATGACTTAAGATGTGGCCAAGCTGGGTTGCTGGCTCTTGTGTTTATGCCCTCGTTCCGTTAATTGGCTGGGGCATAAGGGGAACACCTCTGCGATTATTCTGCGGTTCAACGGATGTGTACCTCGGGTTTGGGTGAAGCGAAGCTAGTTTCCTTAAGAGAATATTCGATCGGTGAACAAAAGATGTATTCGTTTATTACAACATAAATCCCGAAGTCTTGTATCTGTGCCATCATTGCGGTCGGACATGTGCATCGTCGCATGCGTACCAGGGAAAGGAACCCTAACGGAACTATTCTCCTGGAAGATGTTTCTTACTATCCATGTAATATAACATAACTAGTTGGGTACTTGTCTATTCAAGTACTTATGACCCCTTTGGTTTCCACGCATACCCGGTTTTGTATAAGCGGCGGGTATTGGACACACCGGTTGTAGGATCCGGGCTGAAGCGAAAAAGGTCGCCATGACAAATGATTTTAATCCGGCTAGGGGCTACTTATGCCCATTGAATTACGATCACTTGGTGACTATATTCCTCCTCTATACCATCGATGGGCTATCTAGCTTACAATCTGTTGAGAATACTTTTGCGGCTAGCTACGGTCATATACGACTCACGGGAATTTCTTGCCCATCCCCGGCCCGATCCGACTTGACCATATGGTTGGGTCGGCTTGGTGTAGCGTCTTCACCATTGCGAGCTTCTCTTGCACCTTCCGGCAGGCGATACCTTCCACAATCGGAGCGCCGCCGTGCTCCTTAAAGCATATCCTCTTGCACCTTTTAACGATAAGCTTGATGGCCACAAGGCACAGAGGCGGCGCCTATCTGTCGTCGATGTACTAAGGTAAGGTACCTCGGTACCCCAACGTACCAGGCAGCCCGATTTCCAGCCGGATCCACCAAATGCTTGCGGAGACCATCTCGCTCCACCAAGCCATTCAAGAACAAAGTGTACAAAGCGAAGCTCAAGACCCCGGCAGAGGGCTTGCGGGAAGGCCATTCGAGCTCAAGGCTACATTACTCTGCAGATCCCGGCGAGAGCTCGTCGGGAGGACTAAAGATCACATCACGAAGACCGCCTCGGCGCCTTGGCGCGAGACACGAGGGGCGGCAAGTCCTGAGCCCGACAAGCCCGGGCCGGCAAGATCAAGGCCCGGCAAGGTGCTTGCGGGGAAAGCTATGCTACGTGCCCGCCTCAGCTCATCGCCTTGCAGCGTCGCCTCCGGCCTTCTCGAGGAGGCGTGGCGGGTGGCTGTGCTGCATGAGAATCTTGGTGGCACTCCAGTGGTAACCGCCGCCGTGGCGAAAGCGCAATGGCGGGGAGCTTTTAGAGGCGGCGGCGACAGGCATTAATGCTCTTGTCCCCTCTGTCAAAAGTAGGTAGAATCCTTTGTAGCTGCCTTTGTTCCGCCTTTGTTCCAACTACCACCTTTTTACATTTTACCCCTCTACCTCACGTTGACACCTGTCGGTGACCCTTGCCCTATAAAAGGCCCATGCACAGCGTGGGGGTTCCCTGGCAGCTACTCTCGCGAGGTTCGATCATTCACCACTCTCGCGTGGGTTGGACTCATTGCAACTCACGCTCGGGTAGCTCTGCTCTGCAAGCTCGAGCATAATACAACCTAAAGCAGCGATAGGGTTTCTGCGACCATCGCGGCGTGCTGTAAAAATCCCGCGTGCATCGCCTCGATCTGCTCTCGCAGCCTCCGCCCCGTGCCGAACACACAAGGGCCCGGCCCCCATAGGTGCCGCGCCACCGCCGGCGCGACATCTCTGGCGCGCGCGGTAAAGCGTCGAGTTGTCGCGAACCTGATCCGGCGTTCAGCGCCCGGCACTCTTCATCAACCTCTCGGCTTCGTCGGCGGCTTCGCCGACAAGCTGCGCCATGGCCGAGCGAGAGCTTGGTCGCAGACCCATCTCCGTCTTCCCGCCGCCACGGAGCAGCGGCGGCGGAGAAGACGCCGGTGAAAGGTGAACACCGGCGGCGCTCAGCGGTGCCACGAATCGAGAGCAGGGGCGGAGACCACGCCTCGGCCTCCGTGATCCACGTCCATCTCAGCGCCGCCCGACCAGCAGCGCCATACGCGGAGGTGGTATCGCTTGTTGGAACGAGGACACGCCGGGGGCTCGCGAGATGTTCGGACCCTCGTCCGGACACGAACCGAAAGCGCGGGGCGAGACCCTGCTCCTTCCAACAACGCCGGAAGCCCGGCGCGTCCGCTCGCGCCGCTTCGCTCCGTTTCCCTCCACTCCTGCGGAAGCGCTCAAGAAGCGCAAATGCTCCTCGACTTCCCTCGGCGGCGGACAAGGTCGAGGCGGAAACTACCATCGAGCACGGTCGCCGCCAACAACGACCGTCAGCAGCAGCCTGCGGCTTCGCGGCAGCGGCATGGAGAAAGCGAAGGCTGCTTGGCGACAAGACCGCCGAGGTGCAACTACCGTGCACTCCCGCTTGTGAAGCGAAAAACGCCGCCCGCGAAACTCGCGCCGGCAGCGGCTCCACGGCATCGTCGGACCAGCGAACTCGTCGAGATCGCGTCGGATCCTCGGCAAGTGGCGAAAGATGCCGGACCACGGTCGGCGTCGTAGAAGACTTCGGCGACAATCGACGAGAGAGCTGGGAACCTTGTCGAAGTCGCCGCCCGCGAAGCAGGCGACTTACGTCTGCGGCAGGCTGCCCGCGTTCACCGTGAACTGGCGCGTCGATGTTAGCATGAAAAACTTCAAGCCCGGCGTGCGGAAATGCGGCGGCAAGACCACCCTCGGAGTTTCTCGATTATCTACACCATCGCGGTGCAGGCTGCGAGGCGCGACGAAGATTCTGGCGAACTACTTCCGCTCGTGCTTAGGCGAGCGTTCGTTCTTGGCTTATGCACTTGCGGAGAACTCCATTTCTTCTTAGGCGGATCTTTGTCATCGGTTTGTTGGTGCCTTCTTTGGCGGCCACAAACCTCCGCGCCAGAAAGTGATCTCCACATTTTGGCCCGGAAGGAAGGAGAATCCCTGCGCAAGTACATCAACGCTTCAGCCGTGTGCAACACAACATCCCGGCGTCCACCGCGCGGTTATCGGTAGCGTTCCACGAAACGTCGCGTAACCGCCGCATCGTGAAGAAGATGGCGATGACCAAGATCCGGGATGTCGTGAGCTTTATGCCTGGCTGATAATCGCCTTGCCTAGCGGAAGAGGAGGCTTCCGGGGAGGATGTTGGCGCGAGGAGGGGCGACTCCGGCAGCGTCGCCCGGCAAAAGCGCCCGGCGGCAGGTCTTCGAGAAGAAGAACAAGGAGCAGTGCTTGCCGTCGAAAAGTCCGGCAAGGAAGCTCCCGCCAAACAAACACAGGTTGGCGATTCGGCAAGGAGCTTGTCCCAATGGCGGCGGCCGACAAGCAGGCGCCCGACAAGCAATCTTGCAAAATCCACGCACAAAACCCGACC
>JAHHZJ010000038.1:0-50956 GCA_021437245.1 Aegilops speltoides
AAGAAGGCGGCGGTAATATTCTTGTCTACAAAGCTCGACTTATGCATAAGGGTTTCGACAAGTTCAAGGGATTGACTACGATGAGACCTTCTCACCCGTGGCGATGCTTAAGTCTGTCGAATCATGTTAGCAATTGCCGCATTTTATGATTATGAAATTTGGCAAATGGATGTAAAGACGCATTCTGAATGGATTTACGGAAGAAGAGTTGTATATGATGCAACGAAGGTTTTATCGATCCAAAGGGAGCTAACAAAGTGTGCAAGCTCCAGCGATCCATTTATGGACTGGTGCAAGCATCTCGGAGTTGGAATAAGCGCTTTGATAGTGTGATCAAAGCATTTGGGTTCATCTGGGCTTTTGGAGAAGCCTGTATTTACAAGAAAGTGAGTGGGAGCTCTATAGCATTTACGATATTATATGTAGATGACATATTGTTGATGGAAATGATATAGAATTCTGGATAGCATAAAGGGATACTTGAATAAGAGTTTTCAATGAAAGACCTCGGTGAAGCTGCTTACATATTGGGCATTAAGATCTATAGAGATAGATCAAGGCGGCAATTGGACTTTCACAAAGCACATACCTTGACAAAATTTTGAAGAAGTTCAAAATGGATCAAGCTAAGAAAGGGTTCTTACGTGTTACAAGGTGTGAAGTTGAGTAAGACTCAATGCCCGACCAACTGAGAAGATAGAGAGAAAATGAAAGATGTTCCTATGCTTCAGCCATAGGCTCTATCATGTATGCAATCTTGTGTACCAGGACCTGATGTGTGCCTTGCTATAAGTTTAGCAGGGAGGTACCAAAGTAATCGAGTGGATCCTGGACAGCGGTCAGAACATCTGAAATACGAAAAGGACTAAGGATATGTTTCTCGTATATGGAGGTGACAAAGAGCTCATAAATGGCAGTTACGTTGATGCAAGCTTTGACAACGATCCGGACGATTCTAAATCGCGGACCGGATCGTGTTTACACTAAGCGGAGGGCTGTCGGTTAGTGCGAGTTCTAAACAAAGCGTCGTGGCGGATCTACATGTGAAGCGGGTACATAGCAACGGAGCAGCTAATGAAGATGCGGATGAAGGAGTTCATATCCGATCTAGGTGTCATACCTAGTGCATCGGGTCAATGAAAATCTTACGTGACAATCTTGGAGCAATTGCCTTAGCGAAGGAATCCAGATTTCACAAGAGGACCAAGCACATCAGAGGCGCTTCAATTCCATCGAGGACTTAGTCGGTGGGAGACATAGAGATTTGCAAGATACATACGGATCTGAATGTTGCAGAACCGTTGACTAAGCCTCTTCCACGAGCAAAACATGATCAGCACCAAGACTCCATGGGTGTTAGAATCATTACTATGAAATCTAGATTATTGACTCTAGTGCAAGTGGGAGCTGAAGGAAATATGCCCTAGAGGCAATAATAAAGTTATTATTTATTTCCTTATTTCATGATAAATGTTTATCATTCATGCTAGAATTGTATTAGCAGGAAACATGATACATGTGTGAATGTATAGACAAACAAGATGTCACTAGTATGCCTCTACTAGACTAGCTTGTTAATCAAAGATGGTTATGTTTCGACCATGAACAAGGAGTTGTTATTTGATTAACAAGGTCACATCATTAGTAGAATGATCGATTGACATGACCCATTCCATTAGCTTAGCACCACGATCGTTTAGTATGTTGCTCTGCTTTTATCCATGACATATACATGTTCACGTAACTATGAGATTATGCAACTCCGTTTACGGAGGAACACTTTGGGTGCTACCAAGCGTCTGAGCGTAACTGGGTGATTATAAAGGATACTACGAGTGTCTCCAAAAGCGAGATGTTGGGTTGGCGTATTTGAGATTAGGTTTTGTCACTCCGATTGTCGGAGAGGTATCTCGGGCCCTCTGGTAATACACATCACTGAAGCCTTGCAAGCATTACAACTAATGAGTTAGCTGTGAGATGATGTATTACGGAGCGAGTAAAGAGACTTGCGATAGCGAGATTGAACTAGGTATTGGATACCGACGATCGAATCTCGCGCAAGTAACATACCGATGACAAAGGGAACAACGTATGTTGTTATGCGGATCTGACCGATAAAGATCTTCGTAGAATATGTAGGACCAATATGGGCATCCAGGTCCGCTATTGGTTATTGACGGAGGCGTGTCTCGGTCATGTCTACATTGTTCTCGAACCGTAGGGTCCCGCAGCAAGGTTTCGATGGCGGTTATATTATGAGTTTATGTATTTTGATGTACGAAGAAGTTGGTCCGGATGTGATCACGGACATGCGAGAGTCTCGAAATGGTCGAGACATAAAGATTGATATATTGGAAGCCTATATTTGGAGTTGGAATGGTTCGGGTGAAATCGGGATTTCTGCGAAATGCAGGAGGTTCGGAACCCTCCGGAGAGCTATTGGGCCTTAGTGGGCCTCGAGGGAGAGAGGAAGGGCCGGCCAGGGGGTGGCGCCCTCCCCTAGTCCGAATAGGACAAGGAGAGGCGGCGCCCCTTCTCTCTTCCCCTCCCCAATCCTACTCCAACTAGGAAAGGGGAGTCCTACTCGGTGGGAGTAGGACTCCTCAGCCAGCGCCTCCTTGGGCCGGCCGCACCTCCCCCTCCCTCCTTTATATCTGGGGCAAGGGCACCCTAGAACACACAAGTTTGATCTACGGATCGTTCCTTAGCCGTGTCGGTGCCCCTCCACCATATTCCACCTCGATCATATCGTCATGAAGCTTAAGAAACCCTGCTGATAACACATCAAGATCGTCCTGCCCGTCGTCTTGTGAACTCTCCCTCGACACTCGGCTGGATCGGAGTAAGAGGGCGTCATCGAGCTGTCGTGTGTCAAGAACTTGGGCGCCGAATGCTGCGGGGATCGGTCGGATCGCGAGGAAGCGTCTGACTACTTCCTCTACGTTGTGATCGCTTCGCCCGGGTCTCAGTGCGTAGACAACACTCTCCCCTCTCGTTGTTATGCATCACCATGATCTTGCGTGTGCGTAGGAAATTTTTGAAATTACTCGTTCCCCAACAGTGGTATCGAGCCTAGGTTTTTATGGTTTGATGTTTTGCGAGTAGAACACAAGTGAGTTGTGGGCGATACAAGTCATACTACCTACCAGCATGTCATACTTTGGTTCAGCGGTATTGTGAGATGAGCGGCCGGACCGACATTACAGCGTGCGCTTCACCTGAGTCTGGTTTCACCGCTTCTGACACTTTCGTTGCTAAAGGTGACTGGCGGGTGTCTGTCTCTCTCACTTTAGTTGAACCGAGTGTGGCTCGCCCGGTCCTTGAGAAGGTTAAAACGGAGTCTATTGTGAAATATCGTTGTGGTTTTGATCGTGGGTGAGACTCGGTTCTTGCTTAAGCCCTAGCAGCCACGTAAAATTTGCAACAACAAAGTAGAGGGCGTCTAACTTGTTTTTGCGAGGGCATGTTGTGATGTGATATGGTCAAGGCGTGATGCTATATTTTATTGTATGAGATGATCATGTTTTGTAACGAAGTTATCGGCAACTGGCGGAGCCATATGGTTGTCGCTTTATTGTATGAAATGCAATAGCCCTGTAATGCTTTACTTTATCACTAAGCGGTAGCGATAGTAGTGAAAGCATAAAGTTTGGCGAGGCGACAACGATGCTACGATGGAGATCAAGGTGTCGCTCGGTGACGATGGTGATCATGGTGGTGCTGCGAGAGATGGAGATCACGAAGCACAAGATGATGATGACCATATCATATCACTTATATTGATTTGCATGTGATGTTTATCTTTTATGCATCTTATCTTGCTTTGATTGGGTAGCATTATAAGATGATCTCTCACTAAATTATCAAAGTGTTCTCCCAGGTATGCCGTTGCCAAAGTTAAATCGTGCCGGACACCGCGTGATGATCGGGTGTGATAAGCTCTCGTCCATCTACACAGGTGCAAGCCAGTTTTGCACCGAGAATACTCGGGTTATACTTGCGAGCCTAGCATATGCAGATATGGCCTCGGAACACGGAGACCGAAAGGTCGGCGTGAATCATATAGTAGATATGATCAACATAAGATGTTCACCATTGAAAACTACTCCATTTCACGTGATGATGGTTATGGTTTAGTTGATTTGGATCACGTGATCACTTAGATGACTAGAGATGTCTCTAAGTGGGAGTTCTTAAAGTAATATGATTAATTGAACTTAAATTTATCATGAACTTAGTACTGATAGTATCTTGCTTGTTTATGTTTGATTGTAGATAGATGGCTCGTCTTTGTTGTTCCGTTGAATTTTAATGCGTTCCTTGAAAAGCAAAGTTGAAAGATGATGGTAGCAATTACGGATTGGGTCCGTAACTTGAGATTATCCTCATTGCTGCACGAAGAGTTACGTCTGGATGCACGCTAGGTGCCGAACTCTTCTTTGAGCAACACGGATGTTGTGAGCGTCTGGCGAGCAAAAGCGATGACTACTCTATAGTTCGATGTGCCATGCTTTACGGCTTAGAACCGGGACTTCAACGGCGTTTTGAACATCATGGAGCATATGAGATGTTCGAGGAGTTGAAGTTAATATTCAACAGAATGCGGATGAGAGATATGAAGTCTCAATAAGTTCTATAGCTGCAAGATGGAGGAGAATAGTTACATTAGTGAACACATACTCAGAATATGCAGGTACTACAATCACTTGACACAATTGGGAGTTAATCTTCCGGATGATTGTGTCATTGACGAAATTCTTCAATCACTGCCACCAAGCTACAAAGGCTTCGTGATGAACTATAATATGCAAGGGTTAGTAAAGACTATACGAGCTCTTACATATGCTAAAGGCTGCGGAGGTAGAAATCAGAAGGAGCATCAAGTGTTGATGGTCAATAAGACCACTAGTTTCAAGAAGAAAGGCAAAGGGAAGAAGAAGGGAACTTCAAGAAGAACACAAGCAAGTTGCTGCTCGGAGAAAAACCCAAGTCGGACCTAAGCTGAAGCCCGAGTGCTTCTCATAGCAGGTAGTCCTTTGGAGCGGAACTGCCCCAAGTATTTGGCGGATAAGAAGGATGGCAAGGTGAACAAAGGTATATGTGATATACATGTTATTGATGTGTACCTTACTAGAGCTCTTGATAGCTTTACAGGTATTTAATCTTGGTTACATTGCTAATATTTGCAACTCGAAGCAGGGGACTACGGATTAAGCGAACAACGGCAAGGGCGAGGTGACGATCTGGCGTGGGAAATGGTTCCAAAGTCGATGTGATCGCGTCGACGCTACCTCTACATCTACCTTGAGGATTAGTTTTAGACCTAAATAATTGTTATTTGGTGCTGCGTTGAGCATGAACATTATATCTGGATCTTGTTTGATCTGAGCGGTTATTCATTTAAATCGGAGAATAATGGTTGTTCTATTTATATGAGTAATATCTTTTATGGTCATGCACCCTTGAAGAGTGGTCTATTTTGATGAATCTCGATAGTAGTGATACACATATTCATAATGTTGAAGCCAAAAGATCAGAGTTGATAATGATAGTGCAACTTATTTGTGCTTGCCGTTTAGGTCATATCGATTGTAAAGCGCATGAAGAAACTCCATCTTGATGGACTTGTGGAGTCACTTGATTATGAATCACTTGGCACTTCGAACCGTGCCTCATGGGCAAGATGACTAAAACCCGTTCTCGGTACTATGGAGAGAGCACAGATTTGTTGGAAATCATACATACGAGATGTATGTGGTCGATGAATGTTGAGGCTAGTGGCGGATATCGTTATTTTCTCACCTTCACGATGATTTAAGCGGATATGGTATATCTACTTAATGAAACATAAGTCTGAAACATTTGAAAAGTTCAAAGAATTTGAGTGAAGTTGAAAATCATCGTAATAAGAAAATTAAATTTCTGATCGATCGTGGAGGTAAATATTTGAGTTTGAGTTTGGTCACATTTGAAACAATGCGGAATAGTTTAGCAACTCACGCACGGAACACCCAGCGTAATGGTGTGTCGAGCGTTGTCGTACTTTACTAGATATGGTGCGATCTATGATGTCTCTATTTACCGCTTCGTTTTGGGTTATCTCTAGAGGCGGCGCATTCACCTGAATAGAACACCGTCAAAATCCGTTGAGGCGACACCTTATGAACTATGGTTTAGAAGAAACCAAAGTTGTCGTTCTTAAAGTTTGGGGATCCGATGCTTATGTGAAAAAGCTTCAACCGATAAGCTCGAATCGAATGTTTATAGGATACCCAAAGGAGCAGGTTGGGTACACCTTCTATCACGAATCCGAAGGCAAGACATTTGTTGCTAAGAATGGATCCTTTCTAGAGAAGGTTTCTCTCGAAAGAAGTGAGTGGGAGGAAAGTAGAACTTGATGAGGTAATTGTACCTTCTCCCTTACTTGAAAGTAATTTTCGCGACGGTTTAGAGACACCTAAATAGTGAGGAAGTTGATGATGTTGATCATGAAACTTGGATCAAGTTACTCTGAGAACTCGTAGATCAGCAGTAATCCGCAAGTGGTATAATCCTGTTAAAATCATGCTACTAGATCATGATGAACCTCGAACTATGAAGAAGCGATGGTGAGCCAGATTCCATAAAATGGCTTGAGGCCATGAAATGAGATGGGATCCATGTATGAAAACAAAGTATGGACTTTGGTTGACTTGGGGGTAAAGCAATAGAAAACAAGTGGATCTTCAAGAAGAAGTGACCGGCGGTAATTTCACCTACAAAGCTCGACTTCATAGGTTTTCGACAAGTTCAAGGGATTGACTTCGATGAGACCTTCTCACCCGTAGCGATGCTTAAGTCTCGAATCATGTTAAATTCGCATTTATGATTATGAAATTTGGCAAATGGATGTAAAGCGCATTCTGAATGGATTTACGGAAGAAGAGTTGTATATGATGCAACGGAAAGGTTTTATCGATCCAAAGGGCTAACAAAGTGTGCAAGCTCGCGATCCATTTATGGATGGTGCAAGCATCTGAGTTGGAATAACCTTTGATAGTGTGATCAAAGCATTTGGGTTCATCTAGGACTTTTAGAAGCTGTTTTACAAGAAAGTGAGTGGGATCTAAGCATTTACGATATTTATGTAGATGACATATTGTTGATCGGAAATGATATAGAATTCTGGATACTAAAGGGATACTTGTAATTTTCAATGAAAGACCTCGGTGAAGCTGCTTACATATTGGGCATTAAGATCTATAGAGATAGATCAAGGCGGCTTAATTGGACTTTCAAAGCCATACCTTGACAAAATTTTGAAGAAGTTCAAAATGGATCAAGCTAAGAAAGGTTCTTACTGTTACAAGGTGTGAAGTTGAGTAAGACTCAATGCCCGACCAACTGAGAAGATAGAGAAAATGAAAGATGTTCCTATGCTTGACCATAGGCTCTATCATGTATGCAATCTTGGTACGGACGATGTGTGCCTTGCTATAAGTTTAGCGAGGGAGGTACCAAAGTAATCCAGATGGACTTTGGACAGCGGGTCAGGAACATCGAAATACGAAAAGGACTAAGGATATGTTTCTCGTATATGGGTGACAAGAGCTCATGTGGCAGTTACGTTGATGCAAGCTTACGATCCGACGATTCAATCCGGACCGGATCGTATTTACACTAGCGGAGGAGCTGTCGGTTGGTGTAGTTCTAAACAAAGCGTGTGGCAGGGATCTACATGTAAGCGGTACATAGCAACGGAGCGCTAATGAAAGTGCGGATGAAGAGTTCATATCCGATCTAGGTGTCATACCTAGTGCATGGGTCAATGAAAATCTTGGACAATCTGGAGCAATTGCCTTGCGAAGAATCCAGATTTCACAAGAGGACCAAGCACATCAAGGCCTTCAATTCCATCGGGACTTAGTCGGTGGGAACATAAGATTTGCAAGATACATACGGATCGAATTTGGACCCGTTGACTAAGCCTCTTCCACAGGCAAAACATGATCAGCACCAAGACTCCATGGGTGTTAGAATCATTACTATGAAATCTAGATTATTGACTCTAGTGCAAGTGGGAGGTGAAGGAAATATGCCCTAGAGGCAATAATAAAGATTATTTATTTCCTTATTTCATGATAAATGTTTATCATTCATGCTAGAATTGTATGGAAACATGATACATGTGTGAATGTATAGACAAACAAGATGTCACTAGTATGCCTCTACTAGACTAGCTTGTTAACAAAGATGGTTATGTTTCGAACCATGAACAAGGAGTTGTTTTGATTAACAAGGTCACATCATTAGTAGAATGATCGATTGACATGACCCATTCCATTAAACACGATCGTTTAGTATGTTCTCTGCTTTTATCCATGACATATACATGTTCCTGTAACTATGAGATTATGCAACTCCGTTTAGGAGGAACACTTTGGGTGCTACCAAGCGTCTGGCTGCTGGGTGATTATAAAGGTACTAAGGTGTCTCCAAAGGCGGATGTTGGGTTGGCGTATTGAGATTAGGTTTTGCACTCCGATTGTGGGAGAGGTATCTTGGGCCCTCGGTAATACATCCAAGCCTTGCAAGCATTACAACTAATGAGTTAGTGTGAGATGATGTATTAGAGCATAAAGAGACTTGCCGTTGAGATTGAACTAGGTATTGGATCTGGCGATCGAATCTCGCAAAATATCACTGATGACAAAGGAACAAGTATGTTGTTATGCGTCTGCAAGATAAAGATCTTGTAGAATATGTAAAGACCAATATGGGCATCTAGGTCCGCTTGGTTATTGACGAGGCGTGTCTCGGTCATGTCTACATTGTTCTCGAAGTAGGTCCTGCAGCAAGGTTTGATGGGTTATTTATGAGTTTATGTATTTTGATGTGGAAGAGTTGGTCCGGATGTGATCACGGACATGGGAGGAGTCTCGAAATGGTGAGACATAAAGATTGATATATTGAAGCCTATATTTGGAGTTGGAATGGTTGGGTGAAATCGGGATTTCTGAGATCTGGGGTTCTGGAACCCTCCGGAGTATTGGGCCATAGTGGGCCTCGAGGGAGAAAGGAAGGGCCGGCGGGGTGGCACCTCCCCTAGTCCGAATAGGACAAGGAGGGGCGGCCCCTTCTCTTCCCCCTCCCAATCCTACTCCCTAGGAAGATCCTACTCGGTGGGAGTAGGACTCCTCAAGCGCTTCCTTGGGCCGCACCTCCCCTCCTCCTTTATATCGAGCAAGGGCACCTAGAACACACAATTTGATCTGGATGGTTCCTTAGCGTGTCGGTGCCCCTCCACCATATCCCTCGATCATATCGTCCGAAGCTTGCGAAGCCTGCGATAAACATCAAGATCGTCCTGCCGTCGTCTTGTGAACTCTCCCTCACACTCGGCTGGATGGTCTGAGGGCGTCATCGGCTTCGTGTGTCAAGAACTTGGGGCCCGAATGCTGGCCGGGATCGGTCGGATCGCGAGGAAGCGTCGACTACTTCCTCTACGTTGTGATCGCTTCGCCCGGGTCTAAGTGCGTAGACAACCTCTCCCCTCTCGTTGCTATGCATCACCATGATCTTGCGTGTGCGTGGAAATTTTTGAAATTACTCGTTCTAGCGGTGGATCGAGCCTAGGTTTTATGGTTTGATGTTTTGCGAGTAGAACACAAGTGAGTTGTGGGTACAAGTCATACTACCAGCATGTCATACTTTGGTTCAGCGGTATTGTGAGATGAGCGGCCGGACCGACATTCAGCGTCGCTTCAGCTGGTTTCACTCGAGCACTTTCGTTGCTTAAAGGTGTTGGCGGGTGTCTTCTCTCACTTTAGTTGAACCGAGTGTGGCTATGCGGTCCTTGAGAAGGTTAAAGCGGGTCTATTTGGAAATGTCGTTGTGGTTTTGATCGTGGTGAGACTGGTTCTTGCTTAAGCCCGCAGCCACGTAAAATTTGCAACAACAAAGTAGAGGACGTCTAACTTGTTTTTGCGGGGCATGTTGTGATGTGATATGGTCAAGGCGTGATGCTATATTTTATTTATGAGATGATCATGTTTTGTAACGAAGTTATCGGCATGGCTGGCGAGCCATATGGTTGTCGCTTTATTGTATGAAATGCAATCATAATGCTTTACTTTATCACTAAGCGGTAGCGATATCGTAGAAAGCATAAAGTTTGGCGAGGCGACAACGATGCTCGATGGAGATCAAGGTGTCGGTGGATGGTGATCATGGTTCTTTGCGAGATGGAATCACGAAGCACAAGATGATGATGACCATATCATATCACTTATATTGATTTGCATGTGATGTTTATCTTTTATGCATCTTATCTTGCTTTGATTGGGTAGCATTATAAGATGATCTCTCACTAAATTATCAAAAGTGTTCTCCCGGTATGCCGTTGCCAAAGTTGTCGTGCCCGGACACCGCGTGATGATCGGGTGTGATAAGCTCCGTCCATCTAGCGGGTGCAAGCCAGTTTTGCACGAGAATACTCGGGTTATACTTGGAGCCTAGCATATGGATATGGCCTCGGAACACGGAGACCGAAAGGTCGGCGTGAATCATATAGTAGATATGATCAACATAAGATGTTCACCATTGAAAACTACTCCATTTCCGTGATGATCGGTTATGGTTTAGTTGATTTGGATCACGTGATCACTTAGATGACTAGAGATGTCTCTAAGTGGGAGTTCTTAATAATATGATTAATTGAACTTAAATTTATCATGAACTTAGTACTGATAGTATCTTGCTTGTTTATGATTGATTGTAGATAGATGGCTCGTCTTGTTGTTCCGTTGAATTTTAATGCGTTCCTTGAAAGCAAAGTTGAAAGATGATGGTAGCAATTACATGGATGGGTCCGTAACGAGATTATCCTCATTGCTGCCTGAAGAGTTCGTCTGGATGCACCGCTAGGTGCAGACCTCTTCTTTGAACAACACGGATGTTGTGAGCGTCTGGCGGAAAGGATGACTACTCTATAGTTCGATGTGCCATGCTTCGGCTTAGAACCGGGACTTCAACGGCGTTTTGAACATCATGGAGCATATGAGATGTTCGGAGTTGAAGTTAATATTCAACAGAATGCCGGATTGAGAGATATGAAGTCTCAATAAGTTCTATAGCTGCAAGATGGAGAGAATAGTTACATTAGTGAACACATACTCGAATGTGCGGTACTACAATCACTTGACACAATTGGGAGTTAATCTTCCGGATGATTGTGTCATTGGAAATTCTTCAATCACTGCCCAAGCTACAAAGGCTTCGTGATGAACTATAATATGCAAGGGTTAGTAAAGACTATACAGGCTCTTACGCAATGCTAAAGGCTGCGGAGGTAGAAATCAGAAGGAGCATCAAGTGTTGATGGTCAATAAGACCACTAGTTTCAAGAAGAAAGGCAAAGGGAAGAAGAAGGAACTTCAAGAAGACGCAAGCAAGTTCTGCTCGGGAGAAAAACCCAAGTCGGACCTAAGCACGCGAGTGCTTCTCTGCAGGGAGTCCTTGGGCGGAACTGCCCCAAGTATTTGGCGGATAAGAAGGATGGCAAGGTGAACAAAGGTATATGTGATATACATGTTATTGATGTGTACCTTACTAGAGCTGTGATAGCACGGTATTTGATCTGGTTACATTGCTAATATTTGCAACTCGAAGCAGGGACTCTGGATTAGCGAACAACGGCAAGGGCGAGGTGTGGTGGCGTGGGAAATGGTTCCAAAGTCGATGTGATGCTGATTGACCGCTACCTCTACATCTACCTTCGGGATTAGTTTTAGACCTAAATAATTGTTATTTGGTGCTGCGTTGAGCATGAACATTATATCTGGATCTTGTTTGATGCGAGGCGGTTATTCATTCATCGAGAGAATAATGGTTGTTCTATTTATATGAGTAATATCTTTTATGGTCATGCACCCTTGAAGAGTGGTCTATTTTTGATGAATCTCGATAGTAGTGATACACATATTCATAATGTTGAAGCCAAAAGATGCGAGTTGATAATGATAGTGCAACTTATTTGTGCACTTCGTTTAGTCATATCGGTTTAAGCGCATGAAGAAACTCCATCTTGATGGACTTGTGGAGTCACTTGATTATGAATCACTTGGCACTTCGAACCGTGCCTCATGGGCAAGATGACTAAAACCCGTTCTCGGTACTATGGAGAACAACAGATTTGTTGGAAATCATACATACAGATGTATGTGGTCGAGCGAATGTTGAGGCTGTGGCGGATATCGTTATTTTCTCACCTTCACGGATGATTTAAGCGGATATGGTATATCTACTTAATGAAACATAAGTTTGAAACATTTGAAAAGTTCAAAAATTTCGAGTGAAGTTGAAAATCATCGTAATAAGAAAATTAAATTTCTACGATCGATCGTGGAGGTGAATATTTGAGTTCGAGTTTGGTCTACATTTGAAACAATGCGGAATAGTTTGCAACTCCGACCGGAACACCCGGCGTAATGGTGTGTCGAGCGTCTGTCGTCTTTACTAGATATGGTGCGATCTATGATGTCTCTTCGATTTACCGCTATCGTTTTGGGGTTATGCTCTAGAGGCGGCCGCATTCACCTGAATAGAACACCGTCAAAATCCGTTGAGGCGACACCTTATGAACTATGGTTTAGCAAGAAACCAAAGTTTCGTTTCTTAAAGTTTGGGGATCACGATGCTTATGTGAAAAAGCTTCAACGATAAGCTCGAATCGAATGTGTCTTCATAGGATACCCAAAGGAGCAGTTGGGTACACCTTCTATCACAGATCCGAAGGCAAGACATTTGTTGCTAAGAATGGATCCTTTCTAGAAGGAGTTTCTCTCGAAAGAAGTGAGTGGGAGGAAAGTAGAACTTGATGAGGTAATTGCCTTCTCCTTACTTGAAAGTATTTGTCGCGAAACGGTTTACGAGACACCTACACCAAGTAGTGGGAAGTTGATGATGTTGATCATGAAACTTGATCAAGTTACTACAAAACCTCGTAGATCAACGAGTAAGATCCGCACGAGTGATGCGGTAATCCTTTGAAATCATGCTACTAGATCATGATGAACCTCCGAACTATGAAGAAGCGATGGTGAGCCCAGATTCCATAAAATGGCTTGAGGCCATGAAATCGAGATGGGATCCATGTATGAAAACAAAGTATGGACTTTGGTTGACTTGCCGGGTAGAAGCAATAGAAAACAAGTGGATCTTCAAAAGAAGCCGGGTAATATTTCTCAAAGCTCGACTTATATAAAGGGTTTCGACAAGTTCAAGGGATTGACTACGATGAGACCTTCTCACCGTGGATGCTTAATTGTCGAATCATGTTGCAATTGGCATTTATGATTATGTTTGGCAAAAGTAAGCGCAGAATGGATTTGAGAAATTATATGATCAAGAAGTTTTATCGATCAAGGGAGCTAACAAATGTGCAAGCTCGATCCATTTTTATGGTGCAAGCATCTCGATTGGAATAAGCTTTGATAGTGTGATCAAAGCATTTGGGTTCATCTGAACTTTTGGGAAGCCTGTATTACAAGAAAGTGAGTGGGAGCTCTATAGCATTTACGATATTATATGTAGATGACATATTGTTGATCGGAAATGATATAGAATTTGATCTGGGATACTTGAATAAGAGTTTTCAATGAAAGACCTCGGTGAAGCTGCTTACATATTGGGCATTAAGATCTATAGAGATAGATCAAGGCGGCAATGGACTTTCACAAAGCACATACCTTGACAAAATTTTGAAGAAGTTCAAAATGGATCAAGCAAAAGGGTTCTTACGTGTTACAAGGTGTGAAGTTGAGTAAGACTCAATGCCCGACCACTGACGAAGATAGAGAGAAATGAAAGATGTTCCTACTTGACCATAGGCTCTATCATGTATGCAATCTTGTACGGACCGATGTGTGCCTTGCTATAAGTTTAGCGGGAGGTACAAAAGTAATCCGAGTGGATCGGGCGGTCAAGAACATCTGAAATACGAAAAGGACTAAGGATATGTTTCCGTATATGGAGGTGACAAAGAGCTCATGTCAGTTACGTTGATGCAAGCTTGAATCCGGACGATTCTAAATCGGACGGATCGTATTTACACTAAGCGGAGGATGTCGGTTGGTGCATTCTAAACAAAGCGTCGTAGGATCTACATGTGAACGGAGTACATAGCAACGGGCACTAATGAAGGATGCGGATGAAGGAGTTCATATCCGATCTAGGTGTCATACCTAGTGCATCGGGTCAATGAAAATCTCGTGACAATCTGGAGCAATTGCCTTAGCGAAGGAATCCAGATTTCACAAGAGGACCAAGCACATCAACCTTCAATTCCATCCGGGACTTAGTCGGTGGGAGACATAGAGATTTGCAAGATACATACGGATCTGAATGTTGCGAACCGTTGACTAAGCCTCTTCCACGAGCAAAACATGATCAGCACCAAGACTCCATGGGTGTTAGAATCATTACTATAAATCTAGATTATTGACTCTAGTGCAAGTGGGAGGCTGAAGGAAATATGCCCTAGAGGCAATAATAAAGTTATTATTTATTTCCTTATTTCATGATAAATGTTTATCATTCATGCTAGAATTGTATTAAGGAAACATGATACAGTGTGAATGTATGGACAAACAAGATGTCACTAGTATGCCTCTACTAGACTAGCTTGTTAACCAAAGATGGTTATGTTTCCGACCATGAACAAGAGTTGTTATTTGATTAACAAGGTCACATCATTAGTAGAATGATCTGATTGACATGACCCATTCCATTAGCTTAGCACCGATCGTTTAGTATGTTGCTCTGCTTTTATCCATGACATACATGTTCCGTAATGAGATTATGCAACTCCGTTTACGGAGGAACACTTTGGGCTACCAGCGTCAGCGTAACTAGGTGATTATAAAGGTACTACGAGTGTCTCCAAAAGGCGGATGTTGGGTTGGCGTATTTAGATTAGGTTTTGTCACTCCGATTGTGGAGAGGTATCTCTGGCCCTCTCTAATACACATCCTTGAAGCCTTGCAAGCATTACAGCTAATGAGTTAGGCGTGAGATGATGATTGGGCGAGTAAAGAGACTTGCCGTGCAGATTGAACTAGGTATTGGATCCCGATCAAATCTCGGGAAATAACTACCGATGACAAAGGAACAACGATGTTGTTATGCGGCGACCGATAAAGATCTTCGTAGAATATGTAGGGCCAATATGGGCATCCAGTCCGCTATTGGTTATTGACGGGCGTGTTCGGTCATGTCTTGTTCTCGAACCGTAGGGTCCGCGCAAGGTTTCGATGGGGTTATATTATGAGTTTATGTATTTTGATGTCCGAAGAAGTTGGTCCGGATGTGATCACGGACATGGGAGAGTCTCGAAATGGTCGAGACATAAAGATTGATATATTGGAAGCCTATATTTGGAGTTGGAATGGTTCGGGTGAAATCGGGATTTTCTTGGTCTGGGGGTTCGGAACCCTCCAGGCTTTGGGCCTTAGTGGGCCTCGGGGAAGAGGAAGGGCCGGCCGGGGGGCGCGCCCCCCCCTAGTCCGAATAGGACAAGGAGAGGCGGCGCCCCCCCTTCCCAATCCTCTCCAACTAGGAAGGGGGAGTCCTACTCCCGGTGGGAGTAGGACTCCTCGGCGTCCCCTTGGGCCGGCCCTCCCCCCCTCCTTTATATCCGGTGGCAGGGGCACCCTAGAACACCAATTTGATCTGGATGTTCCTTAGCCGTGTCGGTGCCCCCTCCACCATAATCCACCTCGATCATATTGCAAGCTTAAGGCGAAGCCCTGCGATAACACATCAAGATCGTCCCGCTCGTCTTGTGGAACTCTCCTCGCCTTTTGGATGGTCTGAGGGGCGTCATGAGCTGTCGTGTGTCAAGAACTCGGGGCCGAATTGGCGCCGGGATCGGTCGGATCGCGAGGAAGGCGTCGACTACTTCCTCTACGTTGTGATCGCTTCGCCCGGGTCTCAGTGCGTGACAACCCTCCCCTCTCGTTGCTATGCATCACCATGATCTTCGTGTGGGGAAAATTTTGAAATTACTACATTCCCCAACACCGGTGTCAACCCACCCCGTTTGCTCGGTGGTGGTGGGATCAACGTGGGCGGAACAGCCGCCCAAGCCTTCTTCTTGGCGGCATGTCGATGAAAAGATCAAGATCTGCTTCGCGTGACGCGGATCAGGTTCACACAACCTCGGCGCCCCTCGGCCGCCATAGATGTCGGCCGACCGGAACCTATGGGGCCGGGGGCCCGGTTCGGGGCGAAGATCGCCGAAAAGCGGATCGGAACACCGGCGGTTTACCCCCGGAGCTCCGGGAGATAACCTCCCTTCTGCATGTCGGTTGTATTGAGTTCTTTCGGGAAGGGTGCTATTACACTAGCTGCTAAAGGCCGGCGTGAGTGTTTTTTCGCCCAAAATTTAAAAAAAAAAAAAAAATTAAAATTTTTAAAAAAATTTGGGAAAAAATTTTTTAAAATTTAAAATTTCCCAAAAATTTTTCCCCCTTTTTTAAAAAAAAAAAAATTTTTTCCCCCAAAAATTTTTTAACCGGGGGCCCCCCCGGGGGGGGAAAAAAGGGGGGTTTTAAACCCCAAACCCAAAAAAATTTCCAAAACCCAAACCCAAAAGGGCCTTTTTTTAAAAAACCCCCAAAAGGCCCGTGACCTTTTTAAAAAAAGGGAAAGGGGGTTTTTTTTGGGGGGGCTTGGCCTTTTTTTTTTAAACCCCTTTCCCCCTCCCCCCAAAAAAAAAAAAAAAAGGGGAAAAATTTTTGCCCCCAAAAAAATTTTTCCCAAAAAATTTTTTCCCCCCAAATCCCCCCCCCGGTTTGGGAAATTGGCCCCCAAAAAAGGGGTTTTTCCCAAGGGAAAAAAAAGGGGGGGCCAGGGGAAAAAAACCCTTTTTTAAAAACCCTAAAAAAAAGTTTTGGGGGAACCAAACCCCCCCGGTTTTTTTTGGGGGGCCCTTTCCCCCCCCTTTTCCCCAAAAAGGGGGGGGGGAAAACCCTTCCCCCGGGGGCCCCCCCCCCCCCCGGGGGGGGGGGGCCCCCCCTTTTTGGGCCCAAATTAAAATTTTTAAGGGTTTCCTTGAAAAGGAAGGGGGCCCGGGGGGCCCCGGGGCCCCTTTAACCCCGGGGGGGAAGGGGAAAGGGGCCCCAAAAGGGGGGCCCCGGGGAAAACCCGGGGGTCCGGGGCCCTTTGGGAAATCCCCCGGGGGGGGGCCCCGGCTTGGGGTTTAAGGGGGGGGGGGGGGGGGCCCCTTTTAAAGGTTCCCGGGGGGGGGGGGGAAAAAAAACCCCTTTTTTTTAAAGGTGGGGTTTTGGTTCCCCGGGGGGGGGGCCCCAAAACCCCCCCCGGAAAAGGGGGGGGGCCCCCTCCCCCCGGGGGGCCCCTTCCCGGGGGCCCAGGGGGGGGGGGGGGTTTTTTTGGGGGGGGCCCTTTGGGGGGAAAAGGGAGGAAGGGGGGGGGGGGGGGGGGGGGGGGGGTTTTTCGGGATAACAAATATTCAAACAGGGAGAAGTAGTAATGAAAGGAAAATGCTCTTCCTATCTAAAAGGAAAAAAAGGAAAGAAAAGATAATTTGTCTAGCTCTATTAGGCTGCATATATAGGCGGCAATGCTACAAACAAAGCGATTTACAGGCTTTTTGGGATGGTTAACCTTGATTGGTCAATAGGTGAGGGCGGCCCCCCCCGAAAATCAGGGGTGAGGGTTTGTGATTGGTTGTTAGATGGAAGGAGCGTGTAAAAGCATGTAAGTATTTGTATGTCTAGCATTTTTTATAGAGACAGACTGAAACAACAATGGAACACCATGCATATTGTTTACCCCTGTAAATGCAGCGGTTACTCTGCCATGTTCTATTACTAAATTGAAAACCTTCCAAATACCAAATTACTCTGCAAATGAGAGAGTAATAGTTTCAAATGCAGAATAACAGCACGACATCAATATTTGACATCAAAAGATACCAATTTAAAGGAAATATAAATAGTTTGGCATAGATAAGACACTTGTACAATCTAAATGGAAACAAAAGGAGTTTGACATCTCTTAGATTCACAAGCATAGGGGCTAACAAGGTGACATCAATAATAACCAATTAGAGGGTACCTTGCAGATTCTCTATGCTTAAACAGCATTGTACAAAGCCACAAAACGCATTAGAAGTTCAGGACACAAACAGATAGGAATATCAAACTGAACTAGACATAGAAAGCTAGAACATATCCAAGCCAGTAACACAAAACAACAAGATTAGGCCCATAACAAACAACTTATTTTTATGAATTGCCAAGCTAAGGACATTAAGCTGCAGTACTTTCAGTCACCATCAGAAGACCATTCAGCAAAACATGGAATGTAAGGCAAAACATCCTGGAATTCTTGAGAAAAAGTGCATGTAGCATTGACTTTTTGATTCTCCATATCATATGACACTGCCATCTCCTCCTCGTCGGTGAGGAAAATCAAATCACAATCTGGATGAATCGCGAACACCTTATAGGACATATCATCTTCGCCACGTTGCCTCCCGAACAGCTCTGAAACGTTGACAGTATACTTGAGGGTCCACTTTCCACCACCATAATCTTCAAGAACCCACACATAGAGTTGGCAATCATGATCATTATCAATTTGCCCCATACAGGCGTCCTTGGGACTGCCCAATGGAAGCCAAATGACTTGTGTTTGGTATGTCCTCTGGCATTTCAATCTCCCCAAACCTTCCCTTCTCGTCGACAGTGACCACTGAGGCATAATGTTAGCCAAATGCATGGTGCCATTCAGGAAGACACATTCTGAATTCCCAACCAGAATAGTCTTATAATACCACTCGCTCTGCACCTTGGTCCATCGTCCGGTTTCCGACGAGTAGATGGCCATCTCTGTGAATTCACAGAAACAGTTGGTCAGGGGCACAAACACCACAAAGCGGGACGGAGCTGCTGTGCCGAAACCCAGGAAATATCCATTATGGGTTCGAAATACACAATGTCACCATCCTCTTCGTCTACCCATACTACAGGAGGCAGCACAGTCCACTGCCCGGTCATAGGATTGCACACGACGTAATCGTATTCGTCTTCCTCATCATGACGCGATTCCCAGCACTTGCAAAGGGGCTGCTGCAGCACTGCTCGACCGAGAAGCAATCGTAGCTACCGCGCAAAAATGGAGCGAAGGGTCGACCAAAGGGGGCCTCTTCCCGACAGATTACGGAAATTGAAACGCCCACGGTCGATGAAGAAGAAGCCAGACAACGTCTGCGGCGACCTCTTGCGGACGTTCGGGTCGGAGCAGAGGTCCAGCCATGGCGGACACGCACAAGCGGCAGAGCGATCTGTAGGGCACTCGCGACAGGATCTCGACGATGGCGCCTTCAGGAAGATCCGCCCCAGGCTGCTGCTGCTGCTGCTGGTTCTTACACATTGTAGAGGCAGCTCGTTTAGTTTCAATGTCAGATTGGATATTTGGATTCAAGATTGGAAGAAGGCAGTGATATACCTCAGACGCTTCATCGGTGGAGGGAATGGGGCGTGGCGCTGTCGCGGCCTTGGTTGCCGGTGGACGGCGTATGGTACTGCTCCGTGCAGTCATGGGGAAGGCTGGCCTGCTGCTCCTCCTTCATCTACAGATGGTGGAGGGTGGACACGATTCATACGGGTTCCTTTCTTGGATAGAAGATCGGGAGAAGGAATAGTTAAAAAGGGAGCAAACCTCTGAACCTACCTCGGTGATGGGGAACGGCGGCGGCGAATGGCATGGAGCGTCCTCGCCGTGGCCTGGGTGGACAGTCGCCGGCGCGTGTACCTGCTCCGTGCAGGCTTGCTCACCGCCTCCTCGTCCTCCTTGCGGCATCGCCTCCTAGATCGAGGCACTCGACTGGGTGGGTCGTCCTAGGCAGGCGGCGCGGCTCGCCGAGTCTCGAGGGTTTTCAAGGACATCGTGGCCTTTATGGCTTCGTTTTCCACCTTGAGAAGTGGAATGGGCGCCTCACCAAAAATGTAGAAAAAAATGAAAAGGCGTGTGTGCGATGGTCATTTGGATGAAATATTTTTGAAAATAATTACAGAAAATGGTTTGTTCTGACCGACCGCCTGCAGACTGCTACCTTTTTTTTTAGTAACACCTCAAACTGCTACTATCTCCGTCCTGATTTATTGATCCTCTTTGCATTGTACATCAAATTTTAACTTTCAATTTAACGAACAAAATATTAATGTATGTTATAAAAAATAATATAATCAAAAACTATATTCATATACGAATACAACAATATAATTTTTTGTGACATTCATTAATATTTTGTTAGTTGAATCTCTAGTCAAAATTTGACACAAAATACTAAAAACTAATAAACCAGGACATAAGTGGTACCTGTTAGGCCAACTCCAAGAAATGACCCATTTCGTCGGCCGGCGTTCGTTTGGGTTATCATGGCCCTAAGCGCGCCCACAAAAGGCGTTCATCCGTTTCTATTTCTGCGACTCATTTCCAGCCGAAATTAGTTCCATTTGCGTTAAACAGAACAAGACACAGGCGGACAGGGCACGAGCCCTTGTCCTCCCTAGCCAGCCCATATGGAACACAACATTCTCAGTTCCACCTTCTTTCCCAAAATTCCTCTCGCCCTCCCCCCCTTCCTAGCTCCATAGCGGTACCCCCGGTAACCCGCCGCCATCCTCCCGGCGCCATCTCCACCCGTCCCGGGCGAAAAAAAGGGCAAATGTGGAGCTCGACCGACTCAGCCAAGAATCATCCAAGGGAGACCCGGAATGCCATCCACCATGCATGGGTCTCATCATTTCTTCAACAGCTTCTCCATGTCGCCTCCTCGTCCTCCTTTGCCCGCCTCCTAGATCGAGGCCTTTGGACTGCATATGGTGGTTTGTCCAAGGCATGCAGCGCGATCGGCGTGGGCTCGCTGAGTCTCGAGGGTTTTCGGGGACATCGTGGCTTTCATGCTTTATGGCTTCGTTTTCCCCTTGAGAAGTGGAATGGGCCCTCACAAAAATGTAGAAAAGAATGATAAAGCGTGTGTCCGATGGTCATTTGGATCAAATATTTTGTAGAAAAAATAGAGTCAATTACCGGTGGTGCTTGAACTTGGTAAGCGATCACTTTGGTGCTAGAACTTGTGGCATACATTGAACTGGTGCAATAACTTGGCTCGGTTGTGCAAATACGGTCCTAATCCATATGGATAGGAAATCAACGCTGACTTGGCGTTCCAGCGTGGTGGGGCTGCTGTCAACGACTTAAGGCGGGTGGCCTGTTTTTTGTCAACAAAAACCCTCAAAAAAATTGTTGCTCACAAAAAGAAGATGTTCACGTGGTAGGTGTTTTTTCCTTTTTGTTGTATGACAAGTAGGTGCTGCGTCAAAATTAAAAGGAAAAAGCAGGCCTCTACATCCGAACACGCCAACTACTGCTAGGGCCACCTTACAGCCACGGCAATCTGCTCCCGGATGTTCAACAAGTAAAACAGTCGTTAATGTAGTATATAAGGGTATTTGGAAAAAGAAAAGTAGTATAAAGATGATACATGTGGGGATTAAATTGGCTGAGATGTACTCTCGAAAAATTTGGCTGCAGATAGTGCGGCCTATTTTACATCTTGTAGTTCTTTTGAAATAATTGTAAACGTAGGTAATAAAAATAAAGTTCAAAACAGTTATGTGGATAAATATTATACAAGAAAGCGATGATTAGTACATAAAAGTTTTTAAAAGACATGCATTATATAAATTGTTTAGTAAATGCAGGCACTTAAAATGTTTAAAGAATATAAAAATATAGAGTTGCAGCTACATTTAAATTATTCAAACTGATGAATATAAACATTTACTAAATATTTATGAATATTCACTTTTGAGTTTTATTCAAAAGAATAATCTAATTTAAATATTAGCCGGCTGAATATTTGTATTAACATTTAAATCTTAAACTACCTATTTTTAATTATACAAATATGTGTATGATTATTGAAATGTTTGTAGAATTAAAATAACATTTATGAATTGTAATCCTAAATATATAAGTATTTCTTATTATACAAATATTTTTATAATTTCACAAATATTTTACATATATATGTATAATTTTAAAATTATATGTGAACAGTTTAGAAAAGTAATTTATTTTGTTTGTATGTATAATAATATTTATACTTCCGAAAATTGAAACATTACTCTTATTAATGAGATTAGAATTTTCATACCTACAAATATCTAAATAAAACAAACAGGAGCAAATGGGCCGCACTGACGCAGTCCATTCCTGCCCCACAAGCGCCTCTGTTTGACTACATTAACCTAACTATCCATGTTGAAGTGTTTCTCAAGAAAAAAACTATCCATGTGAAGTTGTTAATAGGTGAATGGTATAGCGGCTAGGACCAACTGGAAGTAAGCAAGGGTCCGCGCTCGAGACACCAAGCCTCCTTTTTCTTGTTAATTTTAGTATGCACACACGGGACCCAGGCAATAGTCGTAAAAAATTGAAATGCCACCTTTCCAACGTCAATAAGGCTTTTTATGAGAAAAAAAACTCGAGGGTTTAACAAAAAAACTAGCCACACTCCTCTCTTTGCCATCCGGCGGGACCATGCCATGTTGGCGCATAGTCGATGGCTCGGGGTTACACAACGAGATTTGCACCGTGTTCCGCCAAAAACCAAGTTATTACACCAGTTCGATGTATACCGCAAGTTCTAGCACCAAAGTGACCGTTCACGCCAAGTTCAAGCACCGCGGTAATTGATTCAAAAATACAGAAAATATTTTGTCTGGACCGATTGCCAAACTGCTTACTGTTAGGCCAACTCCAACACCACCCATTTCGTCTAGCCGCTTTCGTTTGGGTTATCGCGTTCGTTTGAGTCCGTTTTCGTTTGTCTGCGACCCATTTCCGGCCTAAAATTAGTTCGCGTTTGGGTGAAATGGACGAAACCTCGGACAAAGCGGGGAAAGCCCCCCTCGAAGGAGCCCATGGAATACAATGCTCTCATTTCCACCTTCTTTCCCCAAAACCCTCTCGCCCTCCCCGCTCCTTCCTAGCTCCATGGCCGCCCGCAACAACCAACCGCCATCCTCCCGGCGCCACCTCCACCCGTCCGCGATGAAAAAGAAGGGAAAGGTGGGGCTCAAACGACTCATTCAAGAATCATCCAAGAGGATAACCCGGGCGCTACTCTGAGAGAAAGCTGCAGCCCAGTATGCCCTCAAGGCCCTGCCGCGCCACAAGGGCGTCGTTGAGGACAACGAGACCCTTGTCGTCAAGGCCACACAGGCGTGATGCACCCTCCTCATGCTAGTGTTTTGCTGACCCGCCGGCCACATGCTCGTCGGCCGTTCGCCCTCCATAGGTCCGTTGGCGAGATCCTCCACAACCGACAAATAGGTTGTGTTTATCGACACAAACATGGTGCAAACCGCTTCCCACGTTTGGGGGCGATAAGCGTGATCGCGCCCGGCCACCCCCGGCCTTCATCGACCCCAATGTCACGCTTGGGTTGGGTGTCGCCGATCAGTAAGCCACCGGGATACAAAGCAAGCGACCACGGGAGATTCCTATGGCTAACCTTCCGGCGCCCCAACCTGTTTGATGGATCGCCGTGCCGGCGCCAGGGCAAGACGGCCCAACTTAACCTTTCATGGAGGGCGTCATCTCGAAGGCCATGGCCAAGCCTTCCACAAGGGCCAAGGGCAAGGCTTTAATCCCAACAATACCCGCGAAAAGGCGCGACCAACATGAAGAGGCCGGGACATTGGCCATGGCAACCAAGATGAAGAGGCCGACAACATTGGCCATGGTAACCAAGATGAAGAGGCCGACAACCATGCAACTCATTGGCGATGGCAACCATGCAAATGCATACAATTTTTAACGATTGTTCGTCCGTCACGTAGGGTAATCCAATTTTTTTTTTGCGTGCATGCCTCTTTAGATCATGGTTAATAGTACTAGTCATCAACCCGTGCTGCTGCAAATTTTTTTTTTTCATAAAATATCTGAAGCCACTAATATTTGCAATATAGTACTTCCATACGATCCTGCTCAACAAACTTTGCTTTAGTATTCTTCAATTTATGTTTAGGAACTTAAATTTATTTTCTCACTATGATCAGTAAACTAACTAAAAGCAGTATGCATGAATGCAACTGAATATTCGTAAATTGTATTAATTTATAAGCTAAATGTGTGAAGCAGAATCAACGTTACCTTAGGAAGTAAACATTGGAACAACAATATAGTGCCTACCTCCTTCTTTCTTAACTTGTCCCGGATTGTGTCCTAAACCATTATTGAAAGCTAATAATAATTCTTGTGTGCTGAGATCTTAAGAAACATAATATATAACATGGCAACCATGTTTTTGTCTATTTCCAAGTTATCCAGTTTGTGTGAGGCTGTGATATTGTGAATTCTTCTACATGAATTTAGACATGGGGTACTCGGCACATATGAGCTTTACCATTGTACTCAACTCAGATGACTCTTGGATCAGAACTTAAAGTATGATGTGAATTAAATGGCAAAGAAAATTGTAGGTACAATGAAGCTTTATCTAAGTCAAACATGTTAGAATTGGATCAGAACTTAAAGTGTGATGTGAATTAAATGCCAAAGAAATTATAGGTAAAATGGAGCTTCATCTAATCAAACATGTTAGAATGACTAACAAACATGATATGTTGATCGGGTCCTACAACACAATGGGAAATGAGCACAATACGTGATTTTGATTTTTAACTATATTCACGTGTGTATACCAAGTCTGGGTGATACCGTAGAAGCCATGTCTGCCATATCTTCATTATTGCTCCCAAGGAACGAAGGAACATGTGTAGCAGTCTCCATGGGTTTCCCAACATGAAGATTAGATCATACTCAACACAGATGCATTATTGTTCATCATATAGTAGTATCATTCTTGTCTCCGTTGACTGGTCCACACTCCACACCGATAAATTTCCATCTAAAACTCACGCGCGCACATTAAAAAAACAAAAGAAACAGTAGAAAGGATGTATCAGTTAGAAAGATACTGAATAATAGCAAACTCCTTTTTTGGTGATTGATCAGGCACTCCAATGTATAGCTAATAGTATCTTACATTTTATTTATATTAAATGACACGTATATGTTAGTGAGGAATAACCCTATGAACCATTGCTGGCCAACTAAATTTACATCCTTACCTATTGCCTTACCCATACAATCTGCTCCACAGAAGTTTTGAGTTCTCACTCTCTCTAGCAAAGGGCACATTTGACTGAGCATAATCATGAAACTTATATAGATTTCACAATGTGAACTACAAATATTATATCAGTCTTGGAAGTAGAAGGAACTGATAGATAGCTGTAGGTAGAAGGTAGATCTGTGAGATGGAGATAAGGCATACAAACTGTCGTTCGCGGGTCAGGAATTGTGTTCAGTATCTCCTTCAAAACATCCCAACAGGGTTTAGAAAAACTATGTAAAAGCGATCTTCATTGTTTATTTTTCAAACAGCAAAGTGACTAAGTACATGATAAAATATATCGGTCAGCACTTGGTTGTTTTCTAGGATCAAACAACTGCGGGCAGCATCACAATATATGGAAGTAATTTGTTTCTTTATAAGAAAAAAAATGTAATATGGTAAGCTGGGCGGATGAACATATATATTCAGTAGGTGTTCTAATGATTTAACTAAACATGGACTGAAAACTATAGAAACCTTTTTCTCAGCAGAGATAGAAGTTCTGCAGAATCTAGATTTGTACACCTATATATACTATACTGTGATAATCTAAAAGATTTATCATCTAATATGTGGATGAATGTATAGAGGATAAGAGATGGATTCACGGTACAAAATATTTGCTCATGCACACGATTGTGATTGTCCATCATTTGTGTACATAAATGGTGGGCAAAAATATGTGCTCTGTACGAAGCGAAGGTTGCCCACCAAAGCTCCATTGAGTGATGGGCGGGGAGGACAACTTTATGACCCTAGGAGGGTCATACGGGTGTTAGAACCAACCTTTGGGAGTAAATTTGTTCTAGAGAGCAAGAAAAATGAACCACAAACTGTAGACGCCGCAGAATTTTTAGGTATTATGATTGTTGCTGAATGAATCACCATTTTCTATTTCAGAACCAATGCAACTCCTTTCCTTGTCAGGCCTGCACAAACGATATTAGACAGCGACACCATGTTTGATTGACTTTTCTATCGGTTAAATTATCCAAATGTAGAATGTTATTTGATTCAGCTAGCTGGTGACTGTTTTTTCTTCATAATACCTACACTTATGAATTACTCGATGTAAGTTTTCTGTTAATTCAGGTCCATAGCCCATATGAGAGTATAACTTATAAACAAATACCTAAAAGGATCCTGGTAACTCATCAAACACTAATCGACAGACTGACAACTTTTTTGAAAGAGTTGCATGGACTACAAACTGGATGACGTAATTAAGCATCTGCAGGATATCAATGATAACATTGGCCTATTTTTCTATATCGGATCGATTCTAAAAACATTAGATGAAACATCGAAAAGTGAAACAAACAATTAGATAACTGATTAAACATTAGATGTACCACTTGTTCCTGATCGCCTACAACATGCATTGGCGCCACTTGCTGTTGAAGTACGGAATTAATGGAAGAACTAAAGATTTAAAGTTGTGGACATAACTTGAACAATCAGAAAAGGGTAACAAAACATATGAGTAAAAATATCTCAAGCAAAGAACTAAAAGTGTACATAGCTACTTTTTCATGCTGAATTGGCGTGGGCGTCTGAGAATGAATTGAAGAGTATCGTGAGGGTGAACAACATTGCTGCTAGTCTTTACCAAGAAGTTTACTTCAGCACAATTTTTTGGTGTTGCTTCCGAATACTGATAGGGCAATACCTTCTTGATCTCTTGAATGCATATACAAACAGTACTGTCAAAAAATTCCTTCAGAACAGATTATTCTGTGCTTATAAGATACACAAATCCTATTGGATCATTGGTTGAGCATAATTGAAAGAGCAGATTCAAGAAAACAAACACGGAGTTATCGGTTGTAATAAGAAATAAAGAAAAATAGACTGGATAGATCATGTAATGCTAAAACGAAGTGTCCACTTCCCAATAAAATTAGAGGAGGTGATCGAGTTTGTGCAAGTATGTACCAATATTGGGTGAACTGAATCCCTTAACTGGATGGAACATAAACTGCAAATCTAATGCATCCTCTTAATACCTATCTAGACAGGCCTTAAATCAAATAACACACTTCACCAAAGTCCCACAAAACAAAACCCTAGGCTGTACATGCTTATTAGAGACCAAGTCTCAAATTGCAGGATGGACAAGATAAATAATCTTGAAAATCAAAAACCTACAGTAGTCGATTATTTCCATCCTTTTTTCGTCGTACCTGCAGCAGTCGATTATTTCCAGATTGACCAACAATAGAGGCTCCTCGATCTGAAACAAACTGCCTTTGCACCGCCATCTCCACCGCATCGTCCATCGTTATTTGGTCCAGCCATGCAAGCTGAGATTGGAAAGGCCTTGTAACACAAGACTGGTTGCAACGTGTTTGGGGCAGTGTGGATTCAAAGCTTGCATAGGAAGGAGATCCCGGGTGGCTGCTTAGGTTATTTTTAGATGATTCGCGTACGTGAAGACTCCAGGAGGGACAGTAGCAGGAACGCCAGATTACGGAGGAGCAGAAGCAGCCCTACCGGATGGTGGATGGTGCCTTGGATCCTCGGTCAGGAAGGATCAGGGGAGGAAGTAGCCATCTAGGGAAAATCGGGCGAGGAAGTAGCCATCGAGGGTGAGATTTTTTAGGGATATATTCTGCATCCTGTGAAACAGTTTTTTCTTTTGATCAAACATCACGTGGAAGAGTTTTTTTTTTCAGAAAAGGAGGTGCACGTGGGACAATTGGTGAGGACTCTGATATATCTCATCTGACGGCTATAAATTGTTAGTATAAAGATCGGATGGACAAAGTCCTTAGTTATCGAGGATTAACGTGGAAGCTCGGATGGTGCTTTCAATTAGTATATATTAGATATTTGATAGATATTAGATAGATATTAGATATTAGATAGCCAGTTGCTGGCTATAAGCCAATGAAATGTCTTTTTTTGAAACAAGGCAAAAGATTTGCCATTTCATTGATTAAGAAGGAAGTCGAGACAAAAGTCGTAAGCGGCTAAAAGAAAAAACAGTAAGAGGTCTACTCTGGGCATTACAACACTCATGTGCCGCTCCGGCCATCGCCAAAAGACACCTCCGCTTTGATCTTACTGATAAGAAGCATGGAAGGGATGGCCGTGTTTAAGAACTCGGCATTGCGCTCCGTCCATATCTCCCATGAGATAAGCATCATTAGGGGCGGCGCCTTAGGGGATCAAAGGCGAATCTGAAGGTTGCCATTCCACCATGCTCTCACCGAAGTCATTGTCTGAAGCCCGTAGTGATGTGATGCATTCCAAGCCACAGGAGAATATTGTTCCAAATCGGGTGGTGTAGCGACATTGGAAAAGCCGTGAAATGTCATCTACAGCCCATCTTATAGCGAACATGTATAATAGTAGATCAAAAGAATGTATTATTTTTTATTATGTGGCTCACCTTTCATTCCCACAAGTGCCCAGGAGCATGCTAGAGCTGACTCTTCACGAAAAGTCTGCTTACCTTCTCTCTCCTCTTCTCTTTCCTCCAACTAAGCAGAAATATACTAATTTATTCCTTATAGCCCTGACTCAGCTCTATTGTACTTGCTCTTAGTCGGACTTTACATCTTCTAGTGGTGCCCTGTGAAATACTACAACAATCATCATATATGCAACCAAACTACTCTGCTTTTCTCTACCAGAATTGGTGCCACTTTTGATGTTTCATAAATAGTGCCATGTGGAAAAACTATAGCAGTCATCGATCATAGGTGCAGATGCATGGAGACGTAATTGCATTATTAGAGGTTTCAGAGAGCCCCTCATAATAAAGAATTGTGCGAGTAGGAAAAGAGTAAAAGTACATCAGAACCAATCTGAAATTCCTTTGTTTCCAACAGGATTCTAACGGAATGGGCGTAAAAGTTTGCCTTCCATGCTTGTATTTCCGCCTACACCTATGCAATCTAGTGTATATAATAATCAAATCTAGTCTGCCTGACTCACTAGATTTTTGATAAATGAATTTTTGGTTGCTTGTAGAAAGTTTGTCTTCCTTGTTTGCTCATGATGCAGCAACATGGATGGTAGCTCTACACGATATCTATTTTATGTGTGGTTCTGGGTCTCTACTTTATTTGTTATGCCTAATCCTACCTTGTTACTTGATGCCATTTCTTGTTCTAGCATAGGCTCTATTATAATGAGAAGGGGAAGAATGGGTTCACAAACATTTTGTTATGTTTAGACAGAAAAAAAAACACTTTGTTCTGAAGTTGTTATAATGTAACTAGAAGACCTACTTATGTGGGGTTCAACCTGGTAACAAAAATCATAGCCTGCAATCCTTTGATTGGTGAAAGATTTTTACCAAGCACGTATGAACAATTAAACCTGATACAGTTTCCACCCATCCTCATAGTTTCGGGTTATTTTTTGTTGACAGTTAGTTTCAGTTCTGTTTTTGTCCCATTTGTCCTGCCTGTAACAAGCCTGATGGTTTACTTTAAACCTTGTATGGTTTATTTTAACAGAATATATGCTGCAAATAGCAGTTACTTGCAAACAATAAGAAAAGGAGCCAGCCATGGGGAATGACATGCAAATGTTTTTGTAATCAGTCTTGCTAGACTGAGACTTCGGATTCTCTACCGATGTTATATTCATGAGATTTTACATTGAGATCCGTGGTTTTGTTGTCAATGGCACAACACCACAGTGGCCTCCCGATGCTATACTCGTGAGATCTTACATTGAGATCCGTGGTTTGTTGTCAATGGCACAACACCACAGTGGCCGTAAAAATAGATAGCACATGCAACAAGTAGCTAGCAGCCACAAGATCACAAGATCACATTATGGAGCTTTTGAACTGAGAATTGATCATTTATAAGGAACAATGTAGCATGAATTCTAACCAGATTGTGCCGAAAGACAAAACTGTCACAGGCGGTCACACTCATCTCATGTCAAGACTTGGCCAGACAAGCAAATGGACAATTTTCCGTTTTAGCAAAATGCAGTCAGCTTTCAACAAAGAATAGCAAGGGTGATATCTATCCTGCGTGGAAGTTCGAGACAGCGGAAATTCAAACCAGAACAAGATCCAATTTTGATCTAGTTAATAGCCCCTAAACTGAATGTCCTCATCCGCCAACAACTTGCATCGAACAAAATACAAGTGTTTGAAGAATGAAGGCACCAGAATAGGCTGCTTGGCTCTGCTAACCAGAAAGGAGTACCCGCTCCAAAAGACAATGTTTGAACTTTGAACAATAATGATTTGACTACTGAATCCTGATTCAATGTAAGTACTATGTAGCAAAGTAACAATCGGTAGTACAGTGCAGTAAGATCTCACAAATTTTACAAGTAATGCTCAGATTGGACTTGGCTTTCTTCTCCGATTCAAATTTACCAGTCTAAAAAGGAAGAATTTGTCAATACTGGACCGGAATGGTTACTAGATCTTCTAGCGGAATTAATGAGGAAAGAAAGAATGTGATCATGATAATCTGGAGGAAATGGCAACAAAGGAATGATCAAGTGCATAATAAACCAGTGCCACGGTGCACGTAACGAGGAGTTTCTTGGTAGCTACACTAATTTATCCCAAATTAAACACAAAGATGGACAGGATCCTATCAAGGGAAATGACTTGCAGATGAATACTGTGTGCAGCGTGAACACAAGCGGGCGACGGCCCATGCCCCATGACCACCAGCAGAAGGAAAATTGGCGATCTCGGTGGATGGAGCCTACCATGTCCAGAACAAAGGCGCAGGTCTCGGCGTGATTATTAGAAACTCGGTTGGTGACTTGGTTCTTGCATTCTACAAGTATGTGGCTAGGTGTGAAGATCCCTTTGAAGGAGGACTGTTGGCAGACAGGGAAGGGATTCAGGCAGCCACCACCTACGCAACAGGGCCGTTTGTCCTTCAAACTGACTGCTGGAATATGATTAAGGCGCTCAAGAACCCGAGCGAAAGAAGTCACGAATAGGCCATCTGGTTAGAGAGGTGAAGAAGTTGTTCATGGAAGGCGGGCCATCTAGTTAGAGGGAAGTTGTTCGTGGAAGAAAGGGGATCATCATGAAATTAGATAGAAGCCAGAATAGGGTGGAAGATTTCCTAGCTAAATTTCCGACCTGTGGTTACAAGATGTCCCTGAGAATCTCAAAACCGTTGGCTATGGATTGTAAACCTATTCACTAATCAGTAAAGCCAATTTTGGGAAAAAATATAATTACAAACCAAATCACTCTGGAATTAGCAACTCAATGCAAGCCTTGGAATGCTAATGACACGTAAAGGTAAAGGGCGAAAGAATCTGCAGGTTATGATATGGTCAGCAAAAATATAACATTCCTCAGAAATACTAGATTTAGTAGGACAACAACTTAGAATCTTAACAGACCAGTGAGAAGTCAAGTAGAGAAATATTGGTCATGGGCAGCAAACGAAGATATTAGCCACGGATAGCTTAATCAAAACAAAAAAGAACAGTGGAGCTGCATGACTAGTAAGTACTGTAGTAGTAGTAATGAACGGCTAACTTGTGTGCACCATTACCTTTCTTACCTACAAACATATCATTTCAGTGAATTATGTTGTTTACCCACCCCTTGGGAAGGGACTTCTCTTCCCATAAAAAAAAATGATAATTTGTCCAGCTTTGTTAAGCTGCATATATACAACTGGAACAACAATGGAACACCATACAGATTTTACCCTCTCTGCAAATGCAGAGGTTACTCTGACATGTTCCATTTCTAAATTGAAAACCTTCCAAATCTGGCAAATGAGAGTGATAGTTCCAAATGCAGAATAACAACACGACATCAAAAGATAACCAATTTCATACTAGAAACTTGTACTATGTAAATGGAAATAAAAGGAGTTTGACAAAGATAAGACACTTGTACGATGTAAATGGAAATAAAAGGAGTTTGACATCTCTTAGATTTACCCCACATAGGAGCTAACAAGGTGACATCAATAAGACAATAATGATCAATTAAGGGTCCCTTGCAGATTCTTTATGCTTAACCAGCACGGTTCAAAGCGACAAAACCCATTAGAAGTTCAGGGCACAAAGAGATGGGAAGATAAAACTGAAGCAGATATAGGCGCTAGGACACATCCAATCCAGTGCCACAAAACAAGAAGATCAGGCAATACCCAATACCCAACAACCGCTTTTCTGAAGTGCCACGCTAAGGACACTAAGCTGCAGGTAGTACTTTCAGTGAGCATCTGAAGCCCATTCCATAAAACATGGGACGTGGTAGAACATCCTCGAATTCTTGAGAAAAAGTGCAGGTAGCATTGACTTTCTGATTCTCCATATCATATGACACTGCCATCTCCTCCTCGTCTGTAAGAAAAATCAAATCACAATCTGGATGAATCGCAAACACCTTATAGGACATATCATCTTGTCCAGGTTGCCTCCCAAACAGTTCTGGAACGTTAACAGTATACTTGAGGGTCCACTTTCCACCACCATAATCTTCAAGAACCCACAATAGAGTTGGCAATCATGATCGTCTTCAATTTGCCAATACAAGCGTCCTTGTGACTTCCCAATGGAAGCCAACTGATTTGTGTCTGGCGAGTGCTCAGGCATTTCAATTTCCCTCCAAGCCTTCCCCTCCATGTCGACGGTGACCACTAAAGCATAATGGGTAGCCAAATGCATGGTGCCGTTGAGGAAGACGCATTCTGAATTCCCAACCAGAATAGTTTTGTAACCCCACTCACTCTGCACCTTGGTCCATCCGGTTTCCGGCGAGTAGATGGCCACCTCTGTGAATTCACAGAAACAGTTGGTCAGGGCACAAACACCAAAAGCGGGACGGAGCTGCGCGTCGAAACCAGGAAGATATCCCTTATCGGTTCGAAATACACCATAGCACCATCCTCTTCGTCCAGCCATCCTATGGGAGGCAGCACGGTCCACTGCCCTGTCATAGGATTGCACCGACGTAATCGCATTCGTCTTCCTGGTGACGTGATTTCAAACATCTGCAAAGGAGGAGGCTGCTGCAGCACTGCTCGACCGAGAAGCAGTCGTAGACCCCGCGCCAGAAACGGAGCGAAGGGTCGACCAAAGGGGGCCTTTCCGGACAAATTACGGAAATTGAAGCGGCCATGGTCCTTGAAGAAGAAGCCGGACAGGGTCTGTGGCGACCTCTTGCGGACAGTCGGGTCTGAGCAGAGGGCCAGCCATGGCTTGGAGACGCACTTGAAGCGGCAGAGCGACCTGTAGGGCACCCTGGACAGGATGTCGACGATGGCGCCTTCAGGAAGATCCACCCGGGCGGCTGCTGCTGCTGGTTGTCAGAAATGGTGGAGACAGTTCGTTTAGGTTCAGGTTCAACACGCCCCTGTATTGGATTGGATTCAAGATTGGAAGAAAGGGCGAGGAAACATATTACATACCTCAGACGCTTCCTCGGTAGAGGAATGGCGGCGCCTTGCCGTCGCGGCCTTGGTTGCCGGTCGACAGCGAGTGGTCCTGCTCCGTGCAGTCATGGTCATGGGGAAGGCTCGCCTGCTGCTGGTGCACGTGCTTCTTCCATCTACAGATGGTGGACACAGGTTCCCTTTGTTGGATTCAAGATTGGGAGAAGGGAGAGTTCGCCGGAGAGGGGCGGCGTGAGAGGGGGAAGGGGGAGCGGCGGCGTGGGAACGAACGATTTGCTAGGGTAGGGTTAAGGAGGAGGACTGTGATTTGATTTGGGCTTTTCTTTTCGTCCTGGGCCGAGTCACATGATCCAAACAAAGTGAACAAATTTGGTGAGTGGTTGGTTTTCAGGCGGAGAATTTTTTGCGCCCCAGAGCTTGCGTATCTTTTCATTGATACAAGAAAAACGGAGTACAATAAGGATACAACACATGGCATGAGCGCAAGGAGGTATGATCATGGAACCCAAGCGAGAGACAAGAGGTGATTAACTCGAGCAGAGAGACAACTAAACCCACTAATTCTAAATAGAAAATAAGGCTAAACTAGCACGATGTTGAACATCTCCAAATCCAACACCAGGGGCCCGGAGTGAATACGATGGCGCCTTCAAGAAAAGGTCTGACGTTGTGATGGTGCCGCCATCCGATCTGAAGAACTGAACCTGGGTCTCCCCCAATGCTCGAAGAGGGCAAGGATAAAGGCCGAGTGAATACGATAGGCCTTCAAGAAAGGGTCTGACGTTGTGATGGCGCCGCCATCCGATCTGAAGAACCAACCTGGGTCTCCCCAATGCTCGAAGAGGGGCAAGGATATAGGCCATGGCAGTGCATCCAAGAAGGAAAGCGACGCCGTTAGTGTTGCCGCTGCTAGCATCGGCAAGCCGAGCATGGATTTCGCGGCCGAGTCCGGCAATGCCGTAACCGCCACCGGGATCCAAAGATGAGGAAGACAGTTAAATCGGTCGACCGCCATCGCGGTAGGGAAGTGGTGGAGCTAACTGCTGCTGGAACATGAGCTTTGAAAATGACATGTCGTGAGTGTGGGCCGGGGTGGGAAGGCAGTATGGTAAAACCGGCGTGGAGGGTAGGATGGTCTGGCGCTGCCGCCAGCTAGAACCGGAAGAAGGCCGAGACCCGAGCTGGGAGGAAAGCTGGCGGCAACGAAGGTTTCCGCATGTCACCGATGTGGGGAGCGGGGGCGGGGGTTGTCACATCTCGGATTTATTGACGGTCGACTTAGGAAATTTTTGACGGTTGACTCAATAATGCTGCTCCGTAAAAAATATAAGATCTTTTAGGTCAATGTACTCTAGTATGTTTTATTTTATTAATTTATTTAAAAATAGAAGGTATTGTTCTCGCAAACTCGAATCAATCGGCCCAAGGTGTCGATGGCGATTGAAATAATACAGCCCTCTAGCTCCTACTCCCTCCGTTCCAAATTAAGTGACTCGATTTTGTACCTTTGTGACTTTGTACTAAAGTTAGTACAAATCGAAATCACTTCTTAAGTGCTTGGTGTTGCGGTGGCGTGCTTGCGCTTTGTTTGGTCTATCCATATGTGATGGGCGTGTCAACATAGTTGAGGGGAAAAGATCTCATAAAATAGTGGGATGACTAGTGGCAAAACTATTAGGGGAAAATATCTCGTGAATAGTGGGATGAATAGTGGAAACACTATCAAGGGAAAATATCTCATGAATAGTGGGAAAATATCTTAGGTTTTTTTGGTATTTTCCACCAAGCCTCTACCCCTTGTCCCCCTATGAATAGAGCTGGAGAGGGGGCTCCATTCTCATCCAAGTTCTCTCTTGAGCTCTACTACTTGTGAACTGCGTTGGGATTTCTTTAAAAAGGAGGAATGATCAGTCAGTGAGATAAGTATTTTCCTTAATTATGAAACCAAAGTTATCAACTCGTTAGCAGCACCTGACAAAATAACAAATCCTCGCACCAAGCGAACAAGGGGTTGTCAATCCCGTGGTGGTTATTTGCAAGATTAGATTGTATGGGTGATAGATCGATCGAACAAAACTACAAAATAAAATAACTAAAATAGAAGTGTAGCAAAGTATTTTTAGGTTTTTAATATATGATAAAGTAGACCGGGGTCATAGTTTTCGCTAGAGCCTTCTCTCTTGAAAATAGCATACGGTGGGTAAACAAATTATTGTTAGACAATTGATAAAAAGCAAATAATTATGCGATATCAACGCAATGATCATGTATATAGGCATCACGTCCAGACAAGTAGCCAAGGATTCGCATCTGCCACTATTACCCACACGACCACTATCCAGCATGCATCTACAATATTAAGTTCATAAAAAGCGGAAGCCTTAAGCAAGATGACATGATGTAGACAAAGTAAACTCCACATGAATAAACCCCATCCTTTTACCCTTAATAGCAATGATACAATGCGTGTCATATCCCCTTCATCCTTTGGGATTGAGCACCCAAGATCGAACCCATTCAAGCACCTCTCCCATTGCAAGATAAATCAATCTAGTTGGTCAAATCAAATCAATAGATCGGAGAAATGAAGCTATAACAATCATGCATAAAAGAGTTAGAGAAAGCTCAAATAATATTCATGGATAGATCTAATCATAAACTCACAATTCATGGATCCCAACAAACACACCCAAAAAAGTGATTACATAGATAGATCTCCAAGAACATCAAGGAGAACATTATATTGAAGATCAAATAGAGAGAAGAAGTCATCTAGCTACTAGTTATGGACCCTGGGTCTGGTAAACTACTCACCATCATCGGAAGGGCAGCAAGGTTGATGTAGGCCTCCAGATGGGATCTCGTGGTTTTGGAGCTTTGACGGCGGAAAAAGTATTACGTGGACTCCTCTTTGGTTTTCCGATTTTAAGAATTTATAGAGGCGAGTTAGGTCAAGAGTCCATGGGCCCCCAAGCCACCCGGATACGATGCCTCGTGGGCCATTGCTCCACCTTCTCCTCCCTCCGGCCTTGGCATTTGGACCTTGTTTTACTGATATTCGAAAAAACCAAAAATAGGCACAAAAAAAAACAGGAACGACCTTTGGGCACTAAGTTAATATGTTAGTCCAAAAAGATATATAATTGCTTATAAGTGTATATACAATATCCAAGATTGATACTATAATAGGATGGAAGAATAAAAATTATAGATCGTTGGGGACGTATCAAGCTGTCATACAATGGGCAATGATCCGCCCTTCTCCCCTACCCCCACGAAATAGTTTCATAGTGTAGAAAGGTTGTATGGTTTCCCGGCGCCCAGTCCGGGCGGCGAAATCTGTCGGATAAATGACACCGTATGTGCAACCCAATAGAGATATTGTAGTTTTGATCTTATGTTGAAATTCCGAAAAGGGTGTCCAAGGAGAACATCCTCAGATTGGGACGTTGTAAAATCCTAAGCGGAGGATCTACCGCCAATCTTCAACAACTCTCTTTCCCGCTACTCGGAGTTTGTAATGATCGAGATCAAACCTTGTATGCATCTTCGTAGAGATCCCGGATCGCTTCGTAGTATCGATTTTTTTTGTGTTACCTACATATAATTGAAGGAAATATGCCCTAGAGGCAATAATAAAGTTATTATTTATTTCCTCATATCATGATAAATGTTTATTATTCATGCTAGAATTGTATTAACCGGAAACATGATACATGTGTGAATACATAGACAAACATATAGTCACTAGTATGCCTCTACTTGACTAGCTCATTAATCAAAGATGGTCATGTTTCCTGACCATAGACATGTGTTGTCATTTGATTAGTGGGATCACATCATTAGAAGAATGATGTGATTGACATGACCCATTTTGTTAGCCTAGCACTTGATCGTTTAGTATCGCTATTGCTTTATAGGATACCCAAAGGAAACTGTTGGGTACACCTTCTATCACAATCCGAAGGCAAAACATTTGTTGCTAAGAATGGATCCTTTCTAGAGAAGAATTTCTCTCAAAAAAGTGAGTGGGAGGAAAGTAGAACTTGATGAGATAATGTATCTACTCCCTTGTTGGAAGGTAGTTCATCACGGAACCGGTTCGTGACAACTACACCAACTAGTGAAGAAGCTAATGATATTGATCATGAAACTTCAGATCAAGTTTCGCTGAACCTCGTGGGTCTACGGGTAAGATCCGCACCGAGTGGTCGGTAATCCTGTTCGGAAGTCATGTTACTTGACCATGATAAACCTACGAACTATGAGGGCGATGATGAGAGATTCCGAAAATGGTGGAGGCCATGAAATCGAAATAGGATCCATGTATGAAAACAAAGTATGGACTTTGGTTGACTTGCCCGATGATCGGCAAGCCATTGAGAATAAATGGATCTTTAAGGAAAGGGGCTCGATGGTAATTTTCATCTATAAAGCTCGACTTGTTGGAAAGGTTTTCGACAAGTTCAAGGGGTTGACTGATGAGACTTTCTCAAGCGATGCTTAAGTCTGTCGAATCATGTTGGCTATTGCTGCATTTCATGATTATGAAATTTGGCAAATGGATGTCAAGACGCATTCTTGAATGGATTTCTAGAAGAGTTGTATATGATGCAGGCGGAAGGTTTTGTTGATCCAAAAGGTGTTGACAAAGTGTGCAAGCTCAACGTTCCATTTATGGATGGTGCAAGCATCTCGGAGTTGGAATAAACGTTTTGATAGTGTGATCAAAGCATATGGTTTTATCTGAGACTTTTGGAGAAGCTTTGTTTTACAAGAAAGTGAGTGGGAGCTCTTAGCATTTCTAGTTTTATATGTTGATGACATATTATTAATTGGAAATGATATAGAATTTCTGGATAGCATAAAGGGATACTTGAATAAAAGTTTTTCGATGAAAGACCTGGGGCTGCTTACATATTAGGCATCAAGATCTATAGAGATAGATCAAGGCGCTTAATAGGACTTTCACAAAGTACATACCTTGACAAAATATTGAAAAGTTCAATATGGATCGAAAAAAGGATTCTTGCCTTGCTACAAGGTGTTGAAGTTGAGTCGAACTCAATGCCCGACAACGGAAGATAAGAGAAAATGAAAAATGTTCCTATGCTTCACCATAGGCTCTATCATGTATGCAATGCTCCTCCAGAACGGGTGTAGCAATAAACTTAGCAGGAATGTACCAAAGTAATCAGAGTGGATCATTGGACAAGGGTCAAGAACATCCGAAATACCGGGAAAGGAACCTAAATGGGGACGAAATTTCGTCATGGAAGCGGATCCACGTTTTTGAAAGGCAATTAAACTGGAAAGTTGGTGCAGTTCTAAACAAAGCGTCGTGGCGGGATCTACATGTGAAGCGGTACATAGGCTTGAGCGGTGAAGGAAGCGGATGAAGGGTTCATTTCCGATCTAGGTGTCATACCTAGTGCATGGGACCAATGAAGATCTTCTGTGACAATCTGGTGCAATTGCCTTGGCAAAGGAATCCAGATTTCACAAGAGGACCAAGCACATCAAGAGGCGCTTCAATTCCATTGGGACCAAGTCCAAGTGGGAGACGTGAGATTTAAGATACATACGGATCTGAATGTTGCAGACCCGTTGACTAAGCCTCTCTCACAGCAAAACATGATCCACCAAGACTCCATGGGTGTTAGAATCATTACTATGTAATCTAGATTATTGACTCTAGTACAAGTGGGGGAAGGAAATATGCCCTAGAGGCAATAATAAAGTTATTATTTATTTCCTCATATCATGATAAATGTTTATTATTCATGCTAGAATTGTATTAACCGGAAACATGATACATGTGTGAATACATAGACAAACATATAGTCACTAGTATGCCTCTACTTGACTAGCTCATTAATCAAAGATGGTCATGTTTCCGACCATAGACATGTGTTGTCATTTGATTAGTGGGATCACATCATTAGAAGAATGATGTGATTGACATGACCCATTTTGTTAGCCTAGCACTTGATCGTTTAGTATCTTGCTATTGCTTTCTTCATGACTTATACAAAGTTCCGCAATAAGATTGTGCAACTCCGTGTACGGAAGAACACTTTGTGTGCTACCAAGCGTCACAACATAACGGGTGATTATAAAGGTGCTCTGGTGTTTGAAGGTTCATGTTGAGTTGGCATAATTCGAGATTAGGATTTGTCACTCCGATTGTCGGGGTATTCTGGGCCCCTCGGTAATACTCATCACTTAAGCCTTGCAAGCAATAACTAATTAGTTAGTTATGAGATGACGTTTACGAGCAGTAAAGACTTGCGGTGCAGATTGAACTAGGTATTGGATCGCGTGATCAAATCTCGGGCAAGTAACATACCGATGACAAAGGAACAAAGTATGTTGTTATGCGGTTTGACCGATAAAGATCTTGTAGAATATGTAGGAACCAATATGGGCATCCAGGTCCCGCTATTGGTTATTGACCGAAACGTGTTCGGTCATGTCTACATTGTTCTCGGTAGGGTCCCCTAACAAGGTTTCGATGACAATTATATTATGAGTTTATGTATTTTGATGTCAAGTTTGTTGAGTCCGGATATGATCACGGACATGACGAGGAGTCTCGAAATGGTGAGACATAAAGATTGATATATTGGACGGATATATTTGGACAGGAAAGGTTGGGAAGTTTGGAGCTCGGGAGGTTGGAACCCCAAGGTATATGGGCCTTATTGGGCCCATGTAGGAAGGAAGGAAAGGAGCAAGGGAGGCGCGCCCTCAAGCCAATCCGGGTGGGGGGGCCGGCCCCCCTTTCCTTCTCCTTCCCCTCTTCCCTTCCTACTATATACTTCCTTCTAGTACTCCTTCCTTCCCCCTCCAAATAAGATTAGGAAAAGGGGAAACCTACTTGGAGTAGGTTTCCCCCTCCCTATGGGCCCCCCCTTGGGCGCCACCTCCTCCCTCCCTCCTTTATATTCACGGGGTAGGGGGCACCCTAGAACACACAAGTTGATCATTGATCGTTCCTTAGCCGTGTCGGTGCCCCCCTCCGATATTACACCTCGATCATATTGTAGCGGTGCTTAAGCGAAGCCTGCGGCAGAGAACATCAAGATCGTCCCCGCCGTCGTGCTGGCGGAACTCCCCTCGGAACCTCTCTTGGATTGGAGATCGGGTGTGTCATCGAGCTGTGGTGTCAAGAACTTGGAGGTGCCGGGTAGGGTGCTTGGATGGTCGGCCGGGAGGGCGTCCGACTACTTCCCTCGTTCGTCACCTTCGCTTCCGGTCTCACAGTGCGTGGACAACACTCTCCCCTCGTTGCTATATCATCACCATGATCTTGCGTGTCGTGGGAAATTTTTTGAAATTACTCGTTCCCCAACAGTGGCATCCGAGCCTAGGTTTTTATGGTTTGATGTTATTTGCACAGTAGAACACAAGTGATTTGTGGGCGATATAAGTCATACTGCTTACCACATGTCATACTTTGGTTCAGCGGTATTGTTGGATGAAGCGGCCCGGGACCGACATTACCGTCACCTTACGAGACTGGTTTACCGCCCTTTGCACGGTGACTAAGGGTGTCGTTTCTCCAACTTTAGTTGAACCGGGTGTGACTACGCCCGGTCCTTCGAAGGTTAAAACAGCATCAACTTGACAAACTATCGTTGTGGTTTTGATGCGTGGGTGAGATTGGTTCTTGCTTAAGCCCGTAGCAGCCACGTAAAAATTTGCAACAACAAAGTAGAGGGCGTCTAACTTGTTTTTGCAGGGCATGTTGTGATGTGATATGGTCAAGGCGTGATGCTATATTTTATTGTATGAGATGATCATGTTTTGTAACCGAAGTTATCGGCAATGGCGAAACCATATGGTTGTCGCTTTATTGTAAAATTGGCCCCTATAATTGCTTTACTTTATCACTAAGCGGTAGCGATAATCGTAAAGCAATAGATGGGTTAACACAACGATATCGATGGAGATCAATTGTCGGCGCCCGGTGGTGGATGGTGATCACGATGGTGCTTGGAAGATGGAATCACAAGCACAAGATGATGATGGCCATATCATATCACTTATATTGATTGCATGTGATGTTTATCCTTTATGCATCTTATCTTGCTTTGATTGGCGGTAGCATTTTAAGATGATTCTCACTAAAATTATCAAGTAGTGTTCTCCCTGAGTATGCCCGTTGCCAAAGTTAAATCGTGCCGAGACACCCCGTGATGATCGGGTGTGATAAGCTCTCGTCCATCTACAAGGTGCAAGCCAGTTTTACACCGAAATACTCAAGTTAAACTTGGAGGCCTAGCATATGCGGATTGGCCTCAAACACGAAGACCGAAAGGTCGGCGTGAATCATATAGTAGATATGATCAACATAATGATGTTCACCATTGAAAACTACTCCATCTCCGTGATGATCGGTTATGGTTTAGTTGATTTGGATCACGTAATCACTTAGATGACTAGAGAGATGTCTTCTAAGTGGGAGTTCTTAAATAATATGATTAATTGAACTTAAATTTATCATGAACTTAGTACCTAATAGTATCTTGCTTGTCTATGTTTGTTTGTAGATAGATGGCTCGTGTTGTTGTTCGGTTGAATTTTAATGGTTCCTTGAAAGCAAAGTTGAAAGATGATGGTGTTGGGGGGAAGTAATTTCAAAAATTTCCCTCGCCGCCCAAGATCATGGTGATGTATAGCAGAGGGGAGAGTGTTGTCTACATACCCTTGTAGACCCCGGAAGGCGATCTGCGTGAGGAAGTAGTCGTCGTTCTCCTCGCGATCCGCCGATCCCGCGCCGTTACTCCGGCCCCAGTTCTTGACACCCGTACAGCTCGATGATGTCCCTCGTACTCGATCCAGCGGTGTCGGGAGAGTTTAATCAACCGACGGCGTGGTGGCGATCTTGATGTTTCACCGGGGGGCTTTGCCTAAGCCCGGACAGTATGACCGAGTGGAATATGGTGGAGGGGCACCCAGCTAAGGCGATCTAAAGATCAAACTTGTGTGTTCCAAGGTGCCCCCCCCCCTATATAAAGGAGGAAGGGGAGGGGGGCCCGGGGGAGGCCGCCAGTCTCCTCCCAGGGTGGATTCCCCCCAATCCTAGTTGGACTAGGTTCCCGGGAGGAAAGAGGGGGCCGGCCCTTCTCCTTTCCACTAAGGCCCATCGAGGCCCATTTACCTCCGGGGGTTCCGGTAACCTCGGTACTCCGTAAATTCCGTTTTCCCGGAACCATTCGAACTCCAAACATAGGCTTCCAATATATCAATCTTTATGTCTCGACCATTTCGAGACTCCTCGTCATTCCGTGATCACATCCGGGACTCGAATTTCTTGGTACATCAAAATACATAAACTCATAATAAGCATCCCGGAAACCTTAAGCGTCCGGACCCTACGGTTCGAGAACAATGTAGACATGACCTAGAACTATTCCGGTCAATAACCAATAGCGGGACCTGGATGCCCATATTGGTTCCTACATATTCTCGAAGATCTTTATCGGTCGGACCATAACAACATCCGTTGTTCCCTTTGTCATCGGTATGTTACTTGCGAGATTGATCGTCGGTATCCAATACCTAGTTCAATCCGTTCGGCAAGTCTCTTTACTGTTCCGTAATACACCATCTCACAACTTTTATTGTTAGTGCGAAAGGCTTAAGTGATGTGCATTACGAGACCCGAAGATACCTCTCCGACAATCGGATGACAAAACCTAATCTCAAATCGCCCCAACATCTACCTTTGGAGAAACTGAGTACTCCTTTATAATCACCCGATTCCGTTGTGGCGTTTGGTAGCACCAAAGTGTTCCTCCGTGGCAGGAGTTGCATAATCTCATAGTTACAGGAACATGTATATGTCATGGATAAAAGCGGTAGCAACATACTAAGCGATCGTGTGCTAAGCTAAGGGAATGGGTCATGTCAATCAGATCATTCTACTAATGATGTGACCTCGTTAATCAAATAACAACTCTTTGTTCATTGGGAAACATAACCATCTTTGATTAACAAGCTAGTCTAGTAGAGGCATACTAGTGACATATTGTTTTGTCTATGCATTCACACATGTATCATGTTTCCGGTTAATACAATTCTAGCATGAATGATAAACATTTATCATGAAATAAAAATAAATAATAACTTTATTACCTCTAGGGCATATTTCCTTGATCTCCCCTTTGCACTAGAGTCAATAATCTAGATTACATAGTAATGATTCTAACACCCATGGAGTCTTGGTGCTGATCATGTTTTGCTCGTGGAAGAGGCTTAGTCTAGTGGCAACATTCAGATCCGTGTGTATCTTAAATCTCTATGTCTCCCCGGACTAAGTCCGGATGGAATTGAAGCGTCTCTTGATGTGCTTGGTCCTCTTTGAAATCTGGATTCCTTTGCTAAGGCAATTGCTCGATTTGTCACGGAAGATTTTCATTGGACCCGATGCACTAGGTATGACACCTAGATGGGATATGAACTCCTTCATCCAGACTCCTTCATTAGCTGCTTCCGAAGCTGCTATTATTCCCTTCCATGTAGATCCCCTGACGCTTTGTTTAGAACGCACCAGGGCAGCTCCTCCGTTTAGTGTAAATCTATCCGGTCTGCGATTTAGAAAATTCCGGATCGGTGTCAACTTCATCAACGTAACCGTTCTGATGAGCTCTTTGTCACCTCCATATGAAAACATATCCTTAGTCCTTTTCGGTATTTCAGGATGTTCTTGACCCTTGTCGATGATCCATTCTGGATTACTTTGGTACCTCCCTATGCTTATAGCAAGGCATACATCAGGCGGTACCAGCATTGCATACATGATAGAGCCTATGGCGAAGCATAGGGAACATCTTTCATTTTCTCTCTATCTTCTGCGGTTGGTGGGGCATTGAGTCTTACTCAACTTCACACCTTTAACACAGGCAAGAACCCTTTCTTTGCTTGATCCATTTTGAACTTCTTCAAAATTTTGTCAAGGTATGTGCTTTGTGAAAGTCCAATTAAGCGTCTTGATCTATCTCTATAGATCTTAATGCCCAATATGTAAGCAGCTTCACGAGGTCTTTTATTGAAAAACTCTTATTCAAGTATCCCTTTATGCTATCCGAAATTCTATATCATTTCCGATCAGTAATATGTCATCTACATATAATATCGAAATGCTCTGAGCTCCCCTCACTTTCTTGTAAATCGAGGCTTCTCCAAAAGGCGTACAAACCCAAATCTTTGATCACACTATCAAGCGTTTATTTAACTCAGATGCTTGCCCAGTCCATAGATGGATCTTGGAGCTTACACTTTAGCTCCTTTTGGATCGATAAAACCTTCGGTTGCATCATATAAACTCTTCTTCAAATCCATTCAGGAATGCGGTCTTTACATCCATTTGCCAAATTTCATAATCATAAAATCGGTTGCTAACATGATTCGGACGGACTTAAGCATTGCTCGGGTGAGAAGGTCTCAGTAGTCAATCCCTTGAACTTGTCGAAAACCTTTGCGACAAGTCGAGCTTTATAAACGATAACATTACCGTCGGCGTCTTCTTCTTGAAGATCCACTTGTTTTCTATTGCTTGCCTACCCTCGGGCAAGTCAACCAAAATCCATACTTTGTTTTCATACATGGATCCCATCTCAGATTTCATGGCCTCAAGCCATTTTGCGAATCTGGGCTCACCATCGCTTCTTCATAGTTCGTGGGTTCATCATGATCTAGTAGCATGACTTCGAGCAGGATTACCTACCACTCAGTGCGGATCTTACTCTGGTTGATCCGAGGTTCTGGGTAACTTACGAAGTTTCATGATCCATCATCAACTTCCTCACTACTTGGTGTAGGTGTCTCAAAACTGGTTTCTGCGACGAACTACTTTCAAGTAAGGGAGGTACTATTACCTCATCAAGTTCCACTTTCCTCCCCTCACTTCTTTCGAGAGAAACTCCTTCTCTAGGGATCCATTCTTAAAACGAATGTCTTGCCTTGGATTGTGATAGAAGGTGTACCCAATGTCTCTTTGGGTATCCTATGAAGAACATTTCTCGATTTGGGTTCGAGCTTATCGGGTTGAAGCTTTTTCACATAAGCATCGCATCCCCAAACTTTAAAAGCGACAACTTTGGTTTCTTGCTAAACCACAGTTCATAAGGTGTCGTCTCAGCGGTTTCGGTGTTCTATTGGTGTGAATCGGCTGTCTCTAGAGCATAACCCCAAAAGCGATAGCGGTAAATCTGTAAGAGACATCATAGATCGCACCATATCTAGTAAAGTGCGATTTGACGTTCGGACACACCATTCGTTGTGGTGTTTGGGTGGCGTGATTCTTGAAACTATTCCGCATTGTTTCAAATGTAGACCAAACTCGTAACTCAAATATTCACCTCCACGATCGGATCGTAGAAATTTAATTTTCTTTTACGATGATTTTCAACTTCCTCTGAAATTCTTTGAACTTTTCAAAGTTTCGGACTTATGTTTCATTAAGTAGATATACCCATATTCTTAAGTCATCTGTGAAGGTGAGAAAATACGATATCATCGAGCCTCAACATTCATTGGACCACATACATCGTATGTATGATTTCCAACAAATCTGTTGCCTCTCCATAGTACAGGCGGTGTTCTAGTCATCTTGCCCATGAGGCCGGTTACTTAAGTGCCAAGTGATTCATAATCAAGTGACTCCAAAAGTCCATCGGTATGGAGTTTCTTCATGCGCTACACCGATATGACCTAAGCGGATTGCCACAAATAAGTTGCACTATCATTATCAACTCTGCATCTTTTGGTTTCAACATTATGAATATGTGTATCACTACTATCGAGATTCATCAAAATAGACCACTCCTCAAGGGTGCATGACCATAAAGATATTACTCATATAAATAGAACAACCATTATTCTCGATTTAAATGAATAACCATCTCGCATCAAACAAGATCCAGATATAATGTTCATGCTCAAGAGGCACCAAATAACAATTATTTAGGTCTAAAACTAATCCGAAGGTAGATGTAGAGGTAGCGTGCCGACCGCGATCACATCGACTTTGGAACCATTTCCCAACCGCCGTCACCTCGTCCTTTCCGGTGTTAAGCAATCCGTAGTCCTGTTTGAGTTGAAAATATTAGCAAAGAACCGATATCAAATACCGGTGCTCTGGAGCTCTAGTAAGGTACACATCAATAACATGTATATCACATATACCTTTTGTTCACCTTGCCATCCTTCTTATCCGCCAAATACTTGGGGCAGTTCCGCTTCCGATGCGATGCGCTTCGGTAAAGCACTTCATTTCAGGGCTTAGGTCGGACTTGGGTTTCTTCTCTGAGGCAACCTTCTTTGTTCTTCGAAGTTCCCCTTCTTCCCTTTGCCTTTCTTCTTGAAACTAGTGGTCTTATTGACCATCAACACTTGATGCTCCTTTTGATTTCTACCTCCGCAGCCTTTAGCATTGCGAAGAGCTCCGGTATAGTCTTTACTAACCCTTGCATATTATAGTTCATCACGAAGCCTTTGTAGCTTGGTGGCGGTGATTGGAGAATTCATCAATGCACAATCATCCAAGATTCTCCCAATTTGTCGGTGATTTGGTTTATAATTATTTCCTCCATCTTGCAGCTATAGAACTTATTGGAGACTTCATATCTCTCAATCCGGGCATTTTGGAATAAACTTCAACTCTGGAACATCTCATATGCTCCATCGTTCAAAAGCGTCGTTGAAGTCCGGTTCTAACCGTAAAGCATGGCACCTTAAACTATAGAGTAGTCATCGGCTTTGCTCAGCGGTTCAAACCATCGGGTGTTGCTCCAGCGTGAAGGCTGTCACCTAGCGGTGCATCCGGGGGCGTAACTCTTAGGCAGCAATGAGGATGATCCTCAAATTCGGACCCGATCCGTGTAATTGCTACCATCATCTTTCAACTTTGCTTTCTCAAGGAGGCATTAAAATTCAACGGAACAACAACACGAGCCATCTATCTACAATCAAACATAAACAAGCAAGATACTATCGGTACTAAGTTCATGATAAATTTAAGTTCAATTAATCATATTACTTAAGAACTCCCCTTAGAAAAACATCTCTCTAGTTATCTAAGTGATCCGTGATCCAAATCAACTAAACCATAACCGATCATCCGTGAAATGGAGTAGTTTTCAATGGTGAACATCTTATGTTGATCATATCTACTATATGATTCACGCTTCGACCTTTCGGTCTCCGTGTTCGAGGCCATATCCATATGCTAGGCTCGTCAAGTATAACCCAGATTCTGCGGTGCAAAAAAACCTTGCACCGTTGTAGATGGAGAAACTTATCACACCCGATCATCCGTGGTTATGCGGGCACGACGAACTTTAGCGGTATACTGGGGAGAACACTTCTTGATAATTTAGTGAGAATCATCTTATAATGCTCCGTCAATCAAAGCAAGATAAGATGCATAAAGGATAAACATCACATGCAATTCAATATAAGTGATATGAATGGTCATCATCATCTTGTGCTTCATGATCTCCATCTTCGCACCACCATGATCACCATTCCCGGTAACGACACCTTGATCTCCATCCGGCATCGTTGTCGTCTCGCCAAACTTATGCTACTTCATTATCGCTACCGCTTAGTGATAAAGTAAAGCATTCAAGGCGATGCATTGCAACAATAAAGGCAACCATATGGCTCCAGCCGATTGCCGATAACCGGTTACAAAACATGATCATCTCATACAATAAAATATAGCATCACGTCTTGACCATATCCATCACAACATGCCCTGCAAAAACAAGTTAGGCGTCCTCTACTTTGTTGTTGCAAATTTTACTGGTTTTCGGGCTTAAGCAAGATCCATCTCACCTCCATCAAAACCACAACGATACTTCGTCAAATAGACTCCGTTTTAACCTTCTTCAAGGACGGCGTAGCCCTTTCAGTTCAACTAAAGTGAGAGGCGGCACCCACAATCACCTTTAACAGCAGTGCTCGGCGGTGAAACCAGTCTCGCGTAAGCGTCTGGCGTAATGTCGGTCGGGCGCTTCATCTCCAAATACCGCTGAACCAAAGTATGACATCTTTGGTAGGTAGTATGACTTGTATACAACTCACTTGTGTTCTACTGGTGCAAAACATCAAACCATAAAAAACCTAGGCTGGATGCCCCTTTGGGGGGTAGTAATTTCAAAAATTTTCCTTTACCGCAAAGATCATGGTGATGTATAGCAACGGAGGGGAGAGTGTTGTTCTCCCTTTGACCGAAGCAGGCGATCCAAGAAAGGGAAATGCGTTCTCCTGCGATCCGGCCGATCCGGCGCCTTACTCGGGCCCGAGTTCTTGACCCGTCAGCTCGATGGGTCCCTCGTACTCCGATCCAGCCGAGTGTCGGGAGAGTTTCGTCGGCCTGACGGCGTGGTGGCGATCTTGATGTTTCACCGGGAGGGCTTTGCCTAAGCTTAGCGGCGGTATGACCGAGGTGGAATATGGTGGAGGGGCGCCTAAGCTAAGACGATCTAAAATCAAACTTTGTGTTCAAAATTGCCCCCCTGCCCCTATATAAAGGAGGAAGGAGGGGCGGGAGGGGGAAGCGGCGGGGTCCTCTCCCTGGGGTAAGGATTCCCCCAATCTAGTTGGACTAGGATTCCCGGAGGAAAGAGAGAGGGGGCGGCCCTTCTCCTTTCCCTAAGGCCCATCGAGGCCCATTTCCTCCGGGGAAGTTCCTTAACCTCCGGTACTCCGGTAAATTCCCGTTTTGCCGGGAACCATTCCGAACTCAAACATAGGCTTCCAATATATCAATCTTTATCCGAATTTGAAGACTCCTCGTCATGTCCGTGATCACAAGGGACTCAATTTCTTGGTACATCAAAATACATAAACTCATAATAACCATCCCGAAACCTTAGCGTGCGGACCTGGTTCGAGAACAATGTGACATGACCTAGAACTATTCACGGTCAATAACCAATAGCGGGACCGGATGCCCTATTGGTTCCCTATTCTGAAGATCTTTATCGGTCGGACCGCATAACAACATCGTTGTTCCCTTTGTCATCGGTATGTTACTTGCCCAAGATTGATCGTGGGTATCAATACCTAGTTCAATCTGTTCCGGCAAGTCTCTTTACTCGTTTAATACACCATCTCACAACTAACTTATTAGTTGTATGCTTGCAAGGCTTAAGTGATGTGCATTACCAAGAGGGCCCAGAATACCTCTCCGAAAATCGGATTGACAAAACCTAATCTCGAAATCTAACCCAACATCTACCTTTGGAACACCAGTAGTACTCCTTTATAATCACCCGATTCGTTGTGGCGTTTGGTAGCACCAAAGTGTTCCTCCGGAAGGCGGGAGTTGCATAATCTCATAGTTCGAGGAACATGTTATGTCATGGATAAAGCTTGCAACATACTAAGGGGGGGGGAAGGGAATTTGGGCTTTTCTTTGGCCCCCCCCAAAAAAAAAAATTTTGGTTTGGTTTAAAAAAATTTTTTTAAAAAGTTTTTTTTGGAACAAAAAAAAAAGGGAAAAACCCTGGGGGGGTTTTTTTTTTTTTGGGGGGGGGGGGGGCCCCCCAAATTTTAAAAAAAAAAAAAAAAAATTTTTTTTTGGGGGCCGGGGAATTTTTTAAAAAGGTTTTTTTTTGGGAAAAAAAAAAAAAAAACCCAAAGGGGAAGGGAAAAGGGAGGTAATTGGCCCAAAAAGGGGGGGGGGGAAATTTAAACCCCCCAAAAAAAAAACCCAAATTTTAAATAAAAAAAGGAAAAATTTTGGGGCCCCCAAACCCAAAACCCCCGGGGGGGGGGAAAAAAAAAAAAAAGGGGGGGGGGGTTGGGGGGGGCCCCCCCAAAAAAAGGGGGGGGGTTTTAAAAGGGAGGGGGGGGGGGGGGGAAAAAACCCAAGAAAGGGGGGGGGGGGGGGGAAAAACCAAAGGGGGGGGGGCCCCCCCCAAAGGGGGAAAAATTTTGGGGTTAAAACCCCGAAAAAAAGGACCCTTTTAAATTTCCCTTTAATTTTAAAATTTTTTTTTTTAAAAACCCCGGGGTTGGGCCCAAAATTGGGGGGGTTTTTTTAAAAAATTTTTTACCCCAATTTTTTGGGAAAAGGGGAACCAAAACTTTGCTTTTGGGGGGGGGGTTTTTTTGTTTGGGGGGGGGGGGAAAAGGGGAAAAAAAAAGGGGGAAAGGGGTTTTAAAAAAAGGGAAAAGGGAAAACCCAAAAAAAAAAGGGGGGGGCCCTTTTTTTTTTAAAAGGGGTTTTTTGGGGGGGGGGGGTTTTCCCCATCCTTTTTTTGGGTTTAATTTGGAAATTTTTTTTTAAAAAAAAGGGGTTTTTTTAAAAAATTTA
>JAHHZJ010000039.1:0-25064 GCA_021437245.1 Aegilops speltoides
CTCCTAATGATGTGATCTAGTTATCAACGACATCCAATAGCCATAGTGGAAACCATGACTATCTATTGATCTAGCGAGGCTAGTCGACTAGAGGCTCACTAGGGACTCATTGATTCTAAGTGTTCTGCATGTATTCACGATTTCCGGATAATACATTTATAGCATGAACAAAGACAATTATCTTGAACATTGAAATATAATAATCTTTTATTATTGCCTCTAGGATATATTTCCAACAAAGGTGCCAATGGAGCTCTAGGGCAGCGGAGGATTGAGGCGAATTTCTTCATGTACTTTGGAGTAACATATCGATATTCCCTCCATTCCCTTGCCCATCTCCGTTCAATTCTCTGAATCGCACGTTATTGCTGATTCTTATTTTCTTTGCCAAACTTGGCTTCATCGGAGTGCAATAATCCTTATAGAGTTCATCGAGGAGATCTGGCAGTCATGACCTCAGGCCTCTTTCCTCCTTTCTGCGGTCTCTTTCCTTGACCATATTCTTGAGATGAGGAATTTGAACAATTGAACACTCTGAAGAAGTATGCAGATTTTCTTTGAGGCAGCACCAATGAGTTAAGTTGATGAGAACCTAGTGATTGATGGCGGTCATTAGTACACAATGAGCGAGTGTAGGTGCGAGAATTTGGAAGAGGTCATATCGTTCTCGGAAGGGTTTTCGAAAAGACAAGTTATGAGAATTTGACCCGTTGAGCCTTGAGGAATTTCACTAAGCGTTCTTTGTCTTAGGCTCGAGTTATCTGGATCGAAAATCCACAAAATTGAGGAATCTTGAAGAAATGATTGCTTAGAGAAATGGATCAAGAGCATCTGATGTGTGAGGTGTTCATATGTGTGAAGATTTGAAAGTAAAACACCTTTGAAGATTTTTAGGAAAGTTTGAGAATCAAAGTGAGTAATAAAAGTAACTTTTAATTACGAACGAAGAAGAACAGACAGGCGAGATGAGCAGATGTGAAGTTAAATGCAGTTAGATCTCCCGCCCTAACTTGGAGGGAAACAACTTCTGGCGGCGGTGAAGATTTCCGCAGCAGTAGCGATGCAACAATGACCCAGGTCGAAGCGGTGAAGCTCTTCCTCACGGCGACGATGGAGTATGGTGGCGCTAGGGTTTGAGGCTCGGCGAGGCAGCGACCGGTAGAGTAAATGAAGTGAGGAAGGAGAGAGAATTATTTATAGCCACGGTAAAAACTGTTAGCCGAAGATTTTGGGACGAACATGCCCTACCTTTCTCCTTCAAGCGACATGTGTCACCCGTCTTGTCTGAGATGAGATCGTGTAAGATTGTGGGTGAATATAATAATGCATCGTGGGATCTTGAGCGGTTTGGCGGTAAAACCAAAAATCTGGATAAGATTTGTTTTAAAGTTTAGATTCATAATTTCTTCATGGTGTCAAGGACACAGTGAAGACTTTGAGCGAGTTTCAAATAGAATGCACATGAAGAATTTGTGAATAGATTGGGTTGAGTATAGCATAGAAGTGTCGAGGTCATTCACTTAGCGAGAAAAAAAACAACTTGAAGAAATAGCCATAAGTGAATCTTGTAGAGGACATAAACTCATATATATATGTATAGCCAATGAAGAACAACGACGGAACCGATGAAGATTTTGCAAAGTTGAAGAATTTGAAAAACTAAAGAATTTCAAAAATGAGGAAAAACTCAAATTGAAGATTTTCAACTTTTGTGGTGGCGTGTCCACCGTTATAAGAATGATGATTTAGACACACGCGTACAATTGTCGTGGGGTTACGAGAATCAAATTCTTCATTAATTTCTTCACACTAGAGTGTTATTCTTCATTGATTGAAGAAAAGCGTTTCTTCATGTGTTGCACATCTAAGTCATCAATTGCATAAGGGTTAGGATGTGTGTCCTTTTCAAAAACATTAGAAGATTCTAAGATATTTAGCTCACACAACTTAACACTAAATCTCTTCTCATCCAAGGCTTAGTGAAGATATTAGCTAATTGTTCTTGGTCTTCACATGCTCGATGGAGATGTAGCCCTTGAACACATGATCCGAAGAAAATGATAGTGAATCTAGATGTGCTTTGTCTTGAGTCTTTGAACTGGGTTGTGAGCAATCTTGATGGCACTCTCATTGTCGCGAGAGAGAGGCACATTCTTCACGTTGATGCCATAGTCCTTGAGGTTTGCTTCATCCAAGCGATTGAGCACAGCATGAGCCAGACAGCAATGTATTCACCCATTGTAAGACAATGATCTGTGATTCTGTTTCTTGAGGACCAGCGGACCAAAGATCGTCAAGGAAATGACAAGTGCGAGATGTTGACTTGCGGTCCACCACGATCGAGCATAGTCAGTCGAGAATATCAATGAGATCAAAAGCGAGCCCTTGGGGTACCATAATCCTAGTGTTGGTGTGTGAGCTAGATATCGAAGAATATGCTTCACTGACCTTATGGTGTGATTCCTTGATTGCAGCTTGAAATCGGGCACACATGCAAACACTAAGCATTATATCTGGCCTAGATGCACATAAGTACAATAAAGAACCAATCATGGGCGGTATACCTTGTGATCGAAGTCAATACCATTTTCATCGATTGCATAGATGGCCATTTGTGGGCATAGGAATTTTAGCGCCTTTGCAATCTTGCATGCGAATTTCCTCGATACATCTTTGAGGTATTTCTCTGAGATATGAATATGCCATTCTTATTTTGTGGCAATTTGAAGACCTAAGAAGAATTTCAACTCTCCCATCATAGACATTTGATATTCTTCACTCATCATATAGGCAAATTCATCACTATAACGTTGGTCGGTACAGCCAAAGATAATATCATCAACATATATTTGGCACACAAGCAGTTCACCATCATATGATTTAGTAAAAAGTGTAGGGTGAGTGGGCGAATTGTGAAGCCATTCTTCACGAAAATTCCTTCAATGTATCATACCACGCTTGAGGGCTTGCTTGAAACCATAGAGGGCCTTATTGAGTCTGAAGACTTTGTCGAGGATTCTTTGGATCTTCAAAACACAGGGGTTGAGCAACATATACTTCTTCCTCAAACTTACCATTGAGGAATGCACTTTTCACATCCATTTGATATAAGATGATATCATGATGGTTAGCGTAAGCAAGTAATATCTGAATAGCCTCAAGTCTAGCAACAGGTGCAAAAGTTTCATTGAAATCAATTCCTTCAACTTTGTGTAGCCTTGAGCTACTAGTGTGCCTTATTCCTCACCACAAGGCCATTTTCATCTTGCTTGTTGCGGTAGATCCACTTTGTGCCAATGATATTATGCTTGCGAATCTGCAGACGATTGACCATTCGGACATTATTGAGCTCGAGCTGATGTAATTCTTCTTGCATAGCTTGAATCCTCCGGCTCGAAATGCTTCATCTACCTTAGTGGGCTCTGTGATAGAGACAAAAGCATAGTGCCCACAAAAGTTAGATAAATGTGAAGCTTTTGGCGTGTGAGAGGACTGGTGCTTGTAATGTCATCGATGATCTTCTCCACTTGCACTTCTTTTACGTAGCGGGATGAGGCTGGTTGTCGTTGAGGATTTTGATCAGCATTTTCTTTGCACCATTTTCCTCATCATGTTTCTTGGTGCATCATTTCGGCGTTCTTCATGGCGAGGAATGAATTCTTGATGAGATTCTTGATGGGAATGACATCCTCGGTTGCCTTGAACTTGATAGCATCCTCGGTCTTGGTTCATCTAACATAGAAGAGTAGGTGCTCTCTTTGCGAGCCATTAGTTTCATCGAACCGCACATCTACAGTGTCGACAATCTTGTGAAGAACAATGTTGAAGACTACTGTAGGTGTGCGCAGTCCTTCCGTAACCAAGCATAAAACCTTCATGTGCTTTCGATTGCAAATTTAGAGTTGTGGTGAGGATCTCTAATCAACATTTAGCACCGAAGACTTTGAAATAACTCACATTGGGTTTCTTGTCAGTGAGGAGTTCATAGGCCGTCTTCTTGAAGAATTTGTGAAGATATACTCTGTTGATGATGTGGCAAGCAGTATCAATTGCATCAATCCAAAAGCAATGAGGCGTTTTGTATTCATCAAGCATAGTGCGAGCCATCTCAACAAGGATTACGTTCTTGCGCTCCACGGCGCCATTACTTTGAGGAGTATAGGAAGCGAGATAACTCATGAGTAATACCAAGTTCATCAAGATAAGCATCAAGACCGAATTCTTGAACTCGGTTCCATTGTCGCCGATGTGCTTGATCTTCACACCAAAGTTGGTTGAAGCCCTCGAGGAAAATGTTTGAAGACTTCCTGCACTTCATGTTTGTAAGTAACAATGTGTACCCATGTATATCGAGAATAATCATCAACAATGACAAAACCATATAGAGATGCATCATTAGTATTTTGCTTGAGTAATGATTAGGTCGAAGAGGTCCATGTGAAGCAATTGAATGGACGTGTAGTAGTCATGATAGTCTTATTGGATGCTTGGCCTTGGTCATTTTCGACTTCACAGGCTCGCATAAGTGATCCTTGAGAATTTGACATTCTCAATGCCAATGACATGCTTCTTCTTTGAGCGTGTTCAAATTCCTCATGCACAGTGACCAAGTAAATCGATGCCATAGCTTGATATACGAAGCTTTTGCAAGTAGACACACGGCTGGTTGTGGTCTGTAGTAGAAATCAACAATATACAAATCTCCTCTCCTAAAGCCTTGAAGACTTTGGAATTGTCGATTTCCATAATCACAACACAATGATATTTGCCAAAGACAACAACCATATCAAGATCACAAAGCATTGAGGAGTGACATGAGATTGTATCCTAAGGACTCAACAAGCATGACTTTGTCCATGTGTTTATCCTTAGAGATTGCAACCTTACCAAGACCCAATACGACTTTTGCCTTTGTCGACAAAAGATGATATGCTTGAAGTGGTGGTGATAAGGGAGCATCCATCAATAGATTCTTGTCACCAGTCATGTGATTTGTACATCACTATCGAGGACCCATTCGTGGTTTTGGGTTGATCATCCTGCGAGATGAATTAGTGTAACACAATCTCATATGCTTCATCGATGAAGAATATGATATCAAGTTCATCGAGATGAATTTCATCAAGCGATAAGCAGATATAGCGGTATGAGGGCGTGTGAAATGAAAGTTCATTTCATCATGATTACTCTCGTCCTTTAGAGCAATTTATGTCGGTCCCGGCAAATTCTTGAGCGTTAAAAGCACGTCACGGAGCTGACCTATGGAAGAAGATTAGTTCTTTTTTTCACCACCCACATACTGGAGAGGGTGGCAAAGAGTTCATCATTGCTGCACACCATGTGAGAATGGTGGCAAAGATGCCAAACCATTTCGTTTCACATAAGATAGGTTAGGGTAAGCATATGAATAAGCGAGTAATTCTTCAGGACTTATGAACATAATGGTTTTGAAGAATAATGCACATATTCATAGCCCTTAGCTCTACCTGCAAAGCCAGTTGTTATACGATGATAATCATATGAGGACTTTGATCCTGTTGAGAATTTGATCCATGTGAAGAATTTGGTCCATATGAGGACTTGGATCCATATGAAGAATTTGGTCCATATGAAGAATTTGATCAGGGGTTCTGTTCTTCACGAGTGGTGTCATGAGGACATTCACTGAAGACTTTCAACATAACTTTTTGGAACCCAGTTTTCTTCATAGGGAACCGTTCTGCGATTAGTGCCAACATATCTAGCAAATACTTCACCATTACGATTTTTGAACAGTTTATAGTTGGAGTCAAATGACTCATCGAGAAGAATGAGGAGATTCACATGTAAAGCAGATAAGTTAGATGGATCAAGCGGAGGTCCCTTTGCACAACCCATGAGGTTTTGAGTCTTTGCTCGGGCTTCAATATGTTCCATCGACATTGATTTCCTCTCAAAGGCAATACCCTCTTTCCTAGGGTTTACATTGAGGATCTGCTTTTTAAGCACATCACAAAGAGTCGATGCCCTTTGAGGCTTTTGTATACATGCTGTCATGTACAATTCCTTCAACCACTGCATTGTCGGTGATACTAGCAATGTCCTCGGATGAGGAATTAGTGATAGCGAGCAGATGAAGAATTTGTAATGGTTGAAGCATTTGAACATTGGTGAAGAATTAGCGATTCACGTTCAATGCACTTTAAGCATGGAGGAACAAATTCTTCTGAGAAGCGCTGATTTGTTGAGCTAGTAATGAATGGCGCTCATACGAAGATCTCTTCATAACACACTCTTAGCTTTTCAAGATCTTCCTTTCTTTGAAGAGATTCAGAAGAGAGTTTTCAGTGATAATTCAAGAGGGTGTTATGTTGATCTTGAAGGAGTGTCAAACTTGGGTGAATTCTCGAAGCTTTTCACCCAATGCTTTTGTGCGATCCATTTCTTTCACATGACATATCATCACTTTTTTGTCTAGCATATCTTGAACTTGTTCTAAAAAGTGTTTGTTGTTTAGTGGCAATGCAAACAAGTTTGGTATAACAAGATTCAATATCATCATCAGAATTCATCATTGCTCCATTTCATCTCCACAAGACTTCGGATGAGGAGCATTGATTTACCTCAGCACCGTTTGCCATGAGACATGATCCGAGATGATGATTACGGCTCGAAAGTCATCGTTTTGAGAGATTGCTTGAAGTCCTCAAACCGAGGATCATAACAAGTTCGATGACCTTCATAGACATAAGAGATTCGGTCCGGATAAGCTTTGAATTGCCAAGATGCATAATATGCCCAAATTGATCTCTGGATAGGCGGGGCGAGATGATATCCTTAACCATGGAGGAATTGATTGGTGTACTTCTGCGAATATCATCGATGTCAGCTATCTTGCATAGATCGAGTAAGACCAATCTCGGTGGCGGTCCACGACTTGTGTTCATTGCCATGGAAACTTCCTCATCATGGCCTTCCACTTCAGGATAGTCGTGGACCGTCAAAGATAGGGCATGTAACTTTCTTCATACTACAGCGGTCGACATAACTAAAACTCGGCGGTTAAACCAAAATCACACGCAGAACAAGGAGTACCTTGCTCACGATACCAATTGAAAGTCGTTATATCGACTAGAGGGGGTGAATAAGCGATTTTTATGAATTCTTCCTTTGAGGAATTTGCGGTGAGGAAATTCCTTAGCGAAGAACTACTTGATGAGGAATAAGTACTCGAAGTAAGCATAACGGGATACAAGCATAGTCATCATGATGAAATGAAGACTAGCCACGAGTACAAAAAGCGTAATCACGGGATAACAAGATGAAGACAAATAAATGAAGAAATTGAGGCGAGGAATTTGAGAAAGTCTTGATCAAAGTCTTCAAGCACGAATATGAACAACATTCAACACAATAATGAGTAAATGGAAGGGTTGAGGAAATAGAACCAGTTAGTTGGTGAAGACAATGATTTGGTAAACCGGTTCAAGCTGCTTTGTCTCGGTTATACGTCTAGTTGGGTAAGCGGTAAGTATTTAAACTTCGAGGACCGCAGTCCGGACACCCGATCTACGAGCGCAACTTCGGGACACCCGATCCTCCTTGTATTCTCCTTGAACTAAGACCACGCGAGGCCTCGTCCAATCACTGCGTGGTAAGTCTTGGTGACTTCCAAACCTTCACGAGACTTGGTCACTCGGCGATCCACAATTCCTCTTGGATGCTCTAGACCTTGGCGCCTAACCAAACTGGGAAGAAGCCACAGTCTTCAAAGGTAACAAGCGTCGGATCACGAAGGATCAATTTCTTGATGATGCTCAATCACTTTGGGTTTGTGGGGGTTTGGTTTTGGGATTTTCCTCACTTGATGATTTTAGCTCAAAGTCCTCGGAGGATGGGTTGCTCTCAAATGACAAGTGTCAAGTTCTCTCGGAGCAACCAACCAACTAGTGGTTGTAGAGGCTGGCTATTTATAGCCTGAGGAGCAGCCCAACATGATAAGACATAAATGCCCTTCAATGATATGACCGTTAGGTGGATAAGATATTTTGGGACAGCGGCGCTTTGCGGCCGCAACAGCGGTCGGAAATTGACTCTCAAATTCCTCGGGGTTATCATGTTCCTCCTTGTGTAGGCAATTACGCCTTGGGCGAATTCCTAACTCCTCGATCGAGCAAAGTCTCGATTGACGGAAGAACTGCGTCTCACATCCTTTGAAAAATTGGCGTAGCATGTATGAGATTTTCAAGGCTTCACTCGAAGGGATTGGTAGGTGTAGGATTTTGAGTTGAGCATCACATGGAAATTTTTCCTTAGTATTTCCTCGACCCCCTTAACGATGCAGTGTTTCCTATGACTCAAGAAGAAAAATGAAACTACGAAATAAAAGTCTTCACGCTTCATGTTCCTCAAAATGAATATCAAGTCTTCAAGGTCACACCAATTTCTTCACTTTCAAAGTCTTGAGAAAGTCTTGAGAATATCAAAGTCTTGATCGAAGAACTTCATTTTTGAAGGAGTCGACTTTCTCTGTAAATATCAAACTCCTCATAGACTTATAGAACTGTACACTCACAAAAGCATCGGTCCCTTAACCTATAAGTCTTCAATACACCAAAATCACTAAGGGGCACTAGATGCACTTACAAGAGGGAGTATTTATAGACATGGTAAAACTATTAGCCCGAAGATTTGGAGACGAGCATTGCCCTGCACCTTTCTCTTCTTCGCGGCATGTGTCACACGTGCTTTGTAGTTGAGATGGGTAATGCGATGGTGGGTGAATAGAATAATGCATTATGGATCTTGAAAGCGGTTTGAGCGGTAAAACCGAAAATTTGGATAAGATTTGTTTTAAAAGTTTCGTTCGCAAATTCTTGGTGACAAGGACACGATGAAGATTTTGAGCGATTTTCAAATAGAGCATACATGAAGAATTTGTGAATAGATTGGGTTGATGTAAGTGCATCTAATTGCTTATAGTGATTTTGGTGTATTGAAGACTTATAGGTTAAGGGACTAATCGTTTATGAGTGTACGAGGTCTATAGAGTCTATGAGGTTTGATATGGCACGAGAAATGGAGCTAAAAATAGATCAGCTGACAAAGTGAAAAGAGTAGTGTGATGTAACCCTCAGTGAATGCAAAGTTGTCCCAAGAGCTGGGGTGCGTGTCTGTAGGCTGGCGGACTGTCTCAAATCAGTGTCTTCACCAAACTAAATGGTTCTATTTCCTCAACCCTTTCATTCCTCATTCTGTGAGTGTTTACATTCATATATTTGTGTTCAGAAACCGGTAGACTTTCTCAGTTCAACACTGGAGATCAATTAATTGATTACATGACTAAATTTCAAAGGCCGGTCATGGCGCTGATAGAATGTCATGTCATGTTCCTGCTTATCCAGGAGATGGAATTCCAGGCGCATTATGCATCTTTTGCAATCTGAAGCTTATCACAGGACCAGATCTACTGATGTGTCTATGAAGGTCGGCCAGACCTGTCATGATCCACAGTTTGAGGACTTCAAGGAATCTCTCAAAAGCTTAGTGACTTTCGAGCCAATCATCATCATACGCATCATGTCTCATGGCAAAGGGTGGCGGGGAATGGCCCAGATACTCTGATCCAGGAGTTTTGTGACGATGAATCTGATGATGATGAGATCGATGATAAATATCAATAGTCTAGTTATACCAAACTTGTTTGCATTGCCACTAAACAACAAGCGGCTTTGGAACAAGTTCAAAACATGCTAGACAAAAGTGATGATATGTTGGTTTGAAGAAATGGATTGCACTAAACCACTGGTGAAAATCTTCAAAGACTTTAGTCTAGAGGTTGATATTCTTCAAAGTCATCATAACACTCTCTTATCGATCGTGAAAACTTTCTTGTGAATTTCTTCAAAGAAAGCAAGATCTTGAGAAGCTAAGAGTGAGTTATGAAGATCTTGAGAAGGAAGCTTGATTCATTACTAGCTCAACAAATCAAGTTGCCTCTCGGGAAGAATTTGTTCCTCCATGCTTAAAAGTGCATTGAGCATTGAATACTGCTAATTCTTCACAGAATGTTCAAATGCTTCAAACTGTGTACAAATTCTTCACACCCTTTTATGCTATCACTAATTCCTCATCTAAGGACATTGCTAGTATCCTTGACAATGCAGGGGCTGAAGGAATTGTACATGGCCAGAGCATGTACAAAAGCCTCAAAGGGCATCAGGACTCTTTGTGATGTGCTTAAGCGAGATCCTCAGCGAAACCCTAGGAAAGAATTATTGCCTTTGAGAGAAGCTCAATCTTGATGGAACATATTGGAAGCTTTGGCGGTACCCCAAAACCTCATGGAGTTCTTGCAAAGGGACCTCGAGTTGATCCATCTAACTTATCTGACTTTACATGTGAGTCTCCTCATTCTTCGATAAGTCATTTGACTCAACTATAAAGCTGTTCAAAAATCAGAATGGTGAAGTATTTGCTAGATATGTTGGCACTAACTCTTGGAATGGTTCTCCTATGAAGAAAATCTGGGTTCCCAAATTGCCTCGAAAAGTCTTTAGGTGAATGTCCTCATGACACAGCTGTGAAACGAGAGAACCCAGAGATCAAATTCTTCATATGGATCAAATTCTTCATATGGATCCAAGTCCTCATCTGGACCAAATTCCTCCGTGGATCAAATTCCTCAAAAGGATCAAAGTCCTCATATGATTATCATCGTGCTAACAACTACATGTTTAGCGAGGGGTAGAGCTAAGGGCTATGAATCGTGCATTATTCTTCAAACCATTATGTTCATAAGTCCTCAAAAGAATTTCTTTGCTTATTCATATGCTTACCTAACCCCTCTTATTGAAAGCGAAATGGTTTGGCCTCTATGCCACCACTCTCGGTATGGTGCTTTCATGAGTGATGAACTCTTACCACCTTGAGATGTGGGTGGTGAAGAAAAGAACTAATCTCTTCTGCAGGGTTAGGTCTCGGGGCGTGCTTTAACGTTTGAAGAATTTCTGAGGACTGACAAAATTGCACGAAGGGCCTTGAAATGAATCATGATGAAATGAACCTTCATTTCTGCGTCCTCATCTGCTATATATACATTTACTGATTGATGAAATTCATCGATGAACTTGATATCATATTCTTCACTAATGAAGCATATGAGAGTTATAAGCTACACTAATTCATGCGGGATGATCAACCCAAAACTCTTGAGTGGGTCCTCGATAGTGGATGTACTGAATCACATATTTGGTGACAAGAATCTATTGATGGATGCTCCTTATCACCGTCACATCTGAAGCATATCATCTTTCTTGACAAAGGCAAAAGTCAGATTATTGGGTCTTGGTAAGGTTGCAATCTCTAAGGATAAACACATGGACAAAGTCATGCTTGTTGAGTCCTTAGGATACAACCTCATGTCGATCTCAATGCTTTGTGATCTTGATATGGTTGTTGTCTTTGGCAATGTCGGCTGTGTTGTGATTATGGAAGGTGACAATTCCAAGTCTTGAAGGCTTTAGGGAGAGGAGATACATGTATTGTTGATTTCTCTAGAGGACCACAACCAGCCCGTGTGTCTACTTGCAAAAGCTTGAGAAAGGCTGGCTATGGCATCGGCTTGACTTAGTCATGCGAGGCATGAGGAATTTACTGCAGCTTGCGAAGAAGAAGCATGTCATTGGCATTGAGAATGTCAAATTCCTCAAGGATCACTTATCTGCGAACTTGTGAAAGCTGGAAAAATGACCAAGGCCAAGCATCGGCGAAGACTATCATGACCACTACTCGTCCATTGGTGCTTCACATGGACCTCTTGGACCTAATCATTACTCAGCAGTCACTAATGATGCATCTCTATATGGTTTTGTCATTGTTGATGATTACTCTCGATATACATGGGTACACATTGTTGCCCACAAACATGAAGTGCGGGAAGTCTTCAAGCGTTTTTCCTCGAGGCTTGACCAACTTTGGTGTGAAGATCAAGCACATCGAAGTGACAATGGGCCAGGCTCTCAATTCGGTCTTGATGACTATCTTGATGAACTTGGTATTACTCATGAGTTATCGCTCCCTATGCTCCTCGACAAAATGGCGTCGAAGTGCGCAAAAACGAGAACTCTTGTTGAGATGGCTGCGCACTATGCTTGATGAATACAAAGCGCATCCATGCGTTTTTGGATTGATGCAATTATTCTGCGTGCCACATCATCAACAGTATATCTTCACAAATTCTTCAAGAAAGGCGGCCTATGAACTCCTCAGCGACAAAGAAACCCAATGTGAGTTATTTCAAAGTCTTGATTGCTAAATGTTGGATTAGTGATCCTCACCACAATTCTAAATTTGCACGAAAGCACATGAAGTTTTATGCTTGGTTACTGGAAAGGACTACGCACACCTCACGAGTCTTCAACATTGTTCTTCACAAGATTGTTGACCTTGTGGAGATGTGCGGATTCGATGAAACTAATGGCTGCAAAGGAGCACCTACATACATGTTAGATGAACCAGCACTGAGGATTCTATCAAGGTCAAACTGGCAGCGAGGATGTCATTCCTCTTTGAAGAATCTCTTGAAGAATTCATTCTAGTTCATGAAGAGCGTCGAGTGATGCACACGAAGAAAATCTTTGAGGAAAATGGTCTTTGAAGAAAATGCTGATCAAACTCCTCGGCGACAACCAGCTCATCCTCGCGGTTGCAAAAGAAGTGCAAGTGGAAGATCATCGATGACATTAGAGCACTGGTCCTCTCCTGCGCTCAAAAGCTTCACATTTATCTAACTTTTGTGGGCACTATGCTTTTGTCTCTATCACAGAGCCCACTAAGGTAGATGAAGCATTTTGGATCGGGTGGATTCGGGCTATGCAAGAAAAATTACATCGGTTCGAGACTCAACAATGTACGGGAACTGGTGAAGCGTCGAGATCCTCACAAGCATAATATCATTGGCACAAAGTGGATCTACCGCAACAAGCAAGATGAAAATGGCCTTGTGGTGAGGAATAAAGGCATATTGGTAGCTCAAGGCTACACACAGGTTGAAGAATTGATTTCGATGAAACTTTTGCACATGTTGCTAGACTTGAGGCTATTAGCATATTGCTTGCTTCGCTAACCATCATGATATCATCTTATATCAAATGGATGTGAAAAGTGCATTCCTCAATGGTAAGCTTGAGGAAGAAGTATATGTTGCTCAACCCCGGTTTTGAAGATCCAAAGAATCTGACAAAGTCTTGGACTTAATAAGGCCCTCTATGGCCTCAAGCAAGCCCCTCGAGGCGTGGTATGATACATTGATGAAATTCTTCCGTGAAGAATGGCTTCACACCAGTTCACTCGACCCTACTCTCTTTACTAAATCTTATGATGGTGAACTGTTTGTGTGCAAATATATGTTGATGATATTATCTTTGGCTGTACTAACCAACGTTATAGTGATGAATTTGCCTATATGATGAGTGAAGAATATCAAATGTCTATGATGGGAGAGTTGAAATTCTTCTTAGGTCTTCAAATTAAATCGACAGCGCTAATGGTATATTCATATCTGGGAGAAATACCTCAAAGATGTCTTGAGGAAATTACGGCATGCAAGATTGCAAAAGCGTCAAAATTCCTATGCCCACAAATGGCCATCTATGCCTTGATGAAAATGATATTGACTTGATCTGGGTATACCGCTCCATGATTGGTTCTTTATTGTACTTATGTGCATCTAGGCGGATATAATGCTTAGTGTTTGCATGTGTGCCGATTGCAAAATTGCACCGAAGGAATCACACCATAAAGATGCATGAAGCATATTCTTGATATCTAGCTCACACACCAACACTAGGATTATGGTACCCAAAGGGCTCTGCTTTTGATCTCATTGGATATTACGACTCACGACTATCTTGGTGATCGTGTGGACATAAATCAACATCGGCACTTGTCATTTCCTCGGACGATCTTTGATCTGTTGGTCCTCGAAGAAAGCAGAACTGCGTATCACTGTCTCTACGGAAGGCTGAATACATTCTTCTTGGCTCATCTTATGCTCAACTGCTTTGGATGAAGCAAACACTCAAGGACTATGGCGTCAGCGTGAAGAATGTGCCTCTCCTCTCGACAATGAGAGTGCCATCAAGATTGCTCACAACCAGTTCAGCACTTTCGAAGACAAAGGCCATTTAGATTAGTCATCATTTTCTTCGTGATCATGTGTTGAAGGCGACATCTCCATCTAGCACATGAAGGCGAAGAACAACTAGCTGATATCTTCACTAAGCCCTTGGATGAGAAGAGATTTAGCAAGTTGCGGTGTGAGCTAAATATCTTAGAATCTTGAATGTTCTTTGAAAAGACACACCACGACACTTATGCACGATTGATGACTTAGATGTACAACACATGAAGAAGCGTTTTCTTCAATCAATGAAGAATAACACTCTAAGTGTGAAGAAATTAATGAAGAATTTGATTCTCGAGAACCCTCGACAATTTATGCTGCGGTGTCTAAAATCATCATTCTTATACTGATTGGTCACGCCACCACAAAAGTTGAAAATCTTCAATTTGAGTTTTTCCTCGGTTTTGAAATTCTTCAATTTTTCAAATTCTTCAACTTTACAAAATCTTCACTTGTTTCAAATCGTTTTTCTTCATTGGATATATATATATATATATATATATATATGAGTTTATGTCTCTACAACATTCACTTATAGCTATTTCTTCAAGTTATTTTTACGCTAAGTGAATGTGATCGGACCCTTCCCCTCTATGCTACTCAACCCAATCTATTCACAAATTCTCCATGTGCGTTCTATTTAAAACTCGTTCAAAATCTTCCTTTGAGTCCTTGTCGACTGAAGAAATTGCGAGCAGAAACTTTAAAACAAATCTTATCCAAATTTTCAGGTTTGTCGCTCAAACCGTTCGCATCCACAATGCATTATTCTATTCACCCACGATGGTACGATCTCAACTACCAATGCGTGGGTGACACATGTGCGAAGAGAGAAAGGCGAGAACACGTTAGTCCCAAATCTTGAGATGAAACAGTTTTTACCGTGTACTATAAATACCCCTCTCCCTTCCTCACTTCATTTACTCCGCTCGATCGCTTCTCTCTCGCTGAGGCTCCTCAAACCCTAAGCGCCGCCGCTTCTCCATCATCGCCGGTGAGGAAGAAGCTTGCTGCCTCGACCTAAATCGCCGTCGTACTCACGCTTGACCATGGAAATCTTCACTCCGCTGCCGCCCTTGGTAGCTCTTCCTCTGCCAAGTTAGGCGTGGGAGATCTAACTTTGACGAACTTCACATACATTCTTCTTCGGTTAAATCGTGTTCTTCACTTGGGTAATTAAAAGTTACTTTTTTACTCACTTTGATTCTCAAACTTTCTGAAAATCTTCAAAGGTTTTTATTCTTCAAATCTTCACACATATGAACACCTCACACATCATATGATCTTGAACTGTTTCTCTAAGCAATCATTTTCTTCAAGATTCCCTAATTGTGTGGATCTTGATCTGTACAACTCTGGAACCTAAGACAAGAGCGGCTTAGTGAAATTCCTCAAGGTTCATCTGGTCAAATTCCTCAACACTTGTTCTTTTAGAAAAACCTTACGAGAAGCATATGACCTCTCCAAATTCCTACGCACCTATACTACTGTTCACGGTACTCATGTCTCTTGCTGAATCACTAGGTTCTCATCAACTTAACTCATTTGCAGCATTCCTTGAAGAAAAGCTGCATACTTCTTGAGAGAATTCGATTGTTCAAATTCCTCATTGAAGAATATAGCGGGACCATGATGAAAAGTGCGAGAAGGAGGAGAGAAACCTGAAAGAGTTATAATTTCGTTTGAAATCCAGAGGGAAATTTATCTGACTATTACTTTTGATGAAGCAAATTTGGCAAAAGAACAAAATCAGCGCCAAAGTCGCATCTGAGAGAGATTGAATGGAGATGGGCAAGGGAATGGAGGAATCTGGATATGTCACTCCAAAGTACATGAAGAAATTAGCCCTCTATCCTCCATGCCCGAGGCTCCATTGGCTTTGGCCAAGCGGCCCACTAGCATCAAGCATGGTGAGGACTTTCACAGAGAATGGGCTAAGCGCCAGCTAAAGTGTAAGACAAGCCAAGGAGGCGGTGAAGAAATTCAATGAGGATTACGCCACTGCTCACTTGCTCACGAGGCCTCGGTCAAACGAGGAAATCCATGCCAAAGAAGCACTGCTCGTAAGCCAAGTGCTTCACCAATAAGCGCCCTCACGGCCAAGTTCCCGGCAATGCCCTCACGGCAAATTCCTCACACTACTCTTGCTCCACCAAAGTCCTCAACAGCTCCTTCAAAGTCCTCGGCTCTGTGCATGCGGCTACATGTCAAAATTTCTGCTGGTTTCTCGATTGCCTCACGGTGTTTAACAAGTTCCTCGGCTGCACCAATTTCCTCATCGAGGCCCCACACTTTTTGAAGAAAAGCAACAGAATGGGCGAGTCCTCCGCCAAGTCCAAAGAAGAAACATGTCGCATTCCATGTGCCTTCACGATGATGAAACTACGATGATGAACTTGTAGAAATCATCGAGACATACAGTGAAAACCGCTAGAGCCAAAGGCACATCGTGCCCTTTGCTTTTGGATCGAAGAAAATCCTCGATTACATTGATCTACGGCACAAGGATCCAAACACCCCAATGCTGATTTTCATCGACTCTGGTCAAAGTCACATCTAACCCATTTCATCCTGAAGAAATGGAAGCTTGAAAAAGGCGAAGAGATCAAGAAAGCTCAATACGAGAAAGGAGCTCACGAAGAAAAATGTTGTCGAGAATGACACGAGGAACTTCTCCGAGGCTCGGTCTGAAATTCAAGCCCTCGGTAAAGACTTTGATGCCTACTATGCTGATTGGCAAGGAGCTAAAGTGAGATTAGTCAATCGGCGAAGAAATTCACAAATGTTGCAGCCCCATCGCAACAAGAAAATCTTAGAACTGTAGACTACTGCTCAGCTATTTGCTGGCTATGTCAACACCGCTGATGATATTCAACTTCTCTGAAAATGCTAGTTCGGGGCTGATGACTCCATTCCGGCCATTTGAAAAATGCCGAGGATCCACTAGTAGTGCGCTGAAGAAGCTGAAGAAGATCAGAACAAGCGCATTAGTTGCGCTGAAGAAAATGAACGAGATTCCTCGGCTCCTCCGGCGCCTACACCAACTCCAATTCTTCCATCGCCTCTGATGTGAAGAAGATCAAAACTGCGAGAAGCGAGCTGCGTGAAGAAAAGGAAGGAATGAGCTGCGTCAAATTCTTGACTGCGAAAAGAAATGAAGCCAACCACCAGCTCATTAGAAAATCCTATTGATCTGTTCCAATTTCCTCCATGCCATCAAAGGACCTTGTTCCTTTTGGAGAAGACTATGAGATCCCAAAGCGGATCGATGAAGGAAATCATTCTCTTTGCTTCGTCGGAGTAGATTGATGAAGAAATTGAAGTGGGCGAAATCCCTTCGCCCGATCATTTCCTCACCTAAGCCTCGGTTCACGGTGAAGAGGTGGTGTTGAGAAATGAAGATGAATGTGGATATAGGATGCACCACACCACTGATGAATGATGACTTTTGGGAAAGTCACATCCCAATACTCTCTTCACCCCTATCCAGATTCCTCGGTCCCTTGCTGCTTGGTTCAAATGGGCTCTGAAGAAACTCAACCCACTCCATCACATGCATGAAGACATTGGCCCGCTAGTGCTTAGAACCTGCTTCTGCTGATCCTCGAGTTGCACATGAATGAAGAACGAGATATTCCTCGGCTGAAGAACTGAGCTCGCGATTCTGAGGTGGTGATGCAACTCAACGACATCCCTACTGCCAAAGCCAAAGAATCCATTTTCAAGCAAGCGAAGTTCAAGGCTGAAGACTTCTTTGCGAGCATGTATTCTTCACTAACTACAACCCCTATGACTCTACTAGCATAAGGAAGAGGCGTTTCGGACTTCTAGTCAAGCCAGCTTCTATTCCTCTGTGTTTGTTTGACAAAGATAAAATCTTCAATCATGCACATATTCCTCACGTGGATATGGAACCTACTGCCATGCTTGAGCCGATCCTCGGTGTTCTTCACGATGCTTGAGATTACTCCATTTACTTGACGACATCTGCGATTGGAATGAATATATCATTCTTGAGTTCTCTTCTGCTTTGCATATCACTTTGGAGCGCAGAAGATGTCAACTCATGGGTGTTGAATTGGATGGTGAAAACACTCACTATAAGGCACCCGCAATTTGAATTGCTTTGTGTCCTTCCTCTCAATCCTCCCCATGTGATTACACGTTGCACCTCTGGTGACCACTGGCGAAAAATCACTATATGCAAGTGCTCATGAAGCCTTTGAAGCACTGGAGCCCCCACAGACCAAATTCCTCGTCAAGGAATTACTCTATGCCTCGGACTGTCTATCGCATTACAGCGAAGACAATGAGTCCTATCAAAGGCCCGACTCAAATGATGAAGAAGTCGTTGGCATCATGAATAATATGCTTTTCAACATCATTCATGGCGTTCCGTCAACTTCCATGATTTCTTCATGAGGACTCTGGGCAATATTGCTATGTCACCATTATTGAAGCCATATCGCCTTGGATTATGAGATTCATCGAGGCAAGATCTTCACTGAATTACAAAGTGACACTCACGAACCACCATAGCTACTTGCCTCCCATTGAAGTCCTCAAGCAGGACGGTTTCATCAAATGATGATAAAGGCAAAGCAGCTCTTTGTGATCGATGAAGGTGTTAGTCCATTGGATGGTCAATTTCACAAGGCTACATCTTACTCTACCAATGGTGACTCTGCCGCACATGACTGCTGCATAAATACCTCAGTAAGCAAAATCCTCAAGCCCACGGCACCGGGGTGATAGGCGTAGTGAGTTACTCCTCGGTCTTCATCGGAAGGTTGATCGCAATCAAAAATGGGTAAAGTGTCCGTTTGGTGCACTTCTTCACAATATGACCTCAACACTGTCTGGGTGAAGAAGAACCAATACTACCTTCATGAAACCTTCAACACTTTTCAGCTGTCCTCACTCATGTCTATATTATTTGAAGCCGAAGACTATGGGTCTCAAGGAAGAATTTGGTGATGCGCACCTCCTCCGAAGAAATTCAAGAGGGTCAAAATTCCTCCTTTTGACCAGCTCTTATTCTTCATCACATGACCTGATGAGAATGAAGATTTGGGCGACAACTGCGGCGAGCCCTGCTATATCAAACAACCCAGAGAACCTTTGGCGCTCCTCCATCGACTTGAAATTCTTGAGGCGTTAGTCCTCGATTTCAAACCTTTTGGTCATTTGATGACAAAGGGAGAAATCTGAGTTAGTCTTCAAGCGGGTCTATATTAAGGGCATTTTTTAAGTTACAACGCTCATTCTTACGAAACTTTTATTTGGATCGAGTTGTAATCTTAAACCCGATGGTCTTGTTGATACTTTTGTTGCATTATGCTTTGCATGCTTATTCCTCGTTAATGACATTGCACGCATGCTGAATCTCATCAGGCACCATATTTCATCATGCATTTCAAATTCTTCATATTATATATCAAATGCATGTATGAATTACAAGATATAGGGGGAGATCTCCTTGATACAACTCTTCAAATGTGCATTTCCTCAAAAGCAAATTCCTCACTATGCACATCTTCAGGGGGAGTTCTTCTATATCTTGCAATCAAATTCCTCAATATCGATGTTTACACTTCATACATTTATCCCGTTGAAAACTTAACCTATATTGTCATCAATCACCAAAGGGGAGATTGTAAGTGCATCTAGTGCTCCTTAGTGATTTTGGTGTATTGAAGACTTATAGGTTAAAGGAACTAATCGTTTGTGAGTGTACAGGTCTATAAGTCTATGAGGAGTTTGATATTTCTGGAGAAAGTCGACCCCTAAAATGAAGTTCTTGATGAAGACTTTGATATTACGAAGACTTTAAGAAGACTTTGAAAGTGAAGAAATTGGTGTGACCTTAAAGACTTGGTATTCATTTGAGGAACATGAGCGTGAAGACTTTTGTTTTATTAGTTTCATTTTATCTTTCTTGAGTCATAGGAAACACCGTCTTTGTTAAAGAGTCGAGAAATACTAAGGACAAATTTCCATGTGATGCTCAACTCAAAATCCAACACCTACCAATCCTTGAGTGAAGCCTTTGGAAATCTCATCTGATTCGATCACTTTCTTGATGAGAGAGCGAAGTTCTTACAGTACTTGATGAATTTATTACGGCGAGGAGTTAAGAATTCGCCGGTCTGAATTGCCTACGATGAGAACATAATGCTACGAGGAATTTGAGTGTCAAATTTCCGACCGTTCTTTGTCTTCTTGGTGCGGCTATCCCAAAATATGTTATCCACCTAACGGTCATATCATTGAAGGGCATTTATGTCTTATTATGTCGGGCTGCTCCCTAGGCTATAAATAGCCGCCCCTACAACCACTAGCTGGTTGGCTACTCCCCGAAGAACTTGACACTTGTCATTTGAGAGCAACCCATCCTCAGAGGACTTTGGCGAAAATCATCGAGTGAGAAAAGCCAAAAACCAAAGCCTACAAACCCCGAGGTGATTGAGCATCCTTTGAGAGAAATTGATCTGCGTGGATCCGGCCTTATTACCTTTGAAAGCTATGCTTCTTCGAGACGGTTAGGTGTCATGGTCTAGAGCATCCAAGAAGATTTGTGGATCACCGAATGACCAAGTGCAGTGAAGGTTTGGAAATCGCTAAAAGACTTACCCGCAGTGATTGGGCCAGTCTGTGACCTTAGTTCAAGGAGAATCTGGTGAGGCAGGTGTCACGAGTTGCGTCTTTCGATGTTTGAGTGTCGAGGACTATGTGTCCTCGAGTTTAGATACTCAGCCGCTCAACCAGACGTACAAGCGGGGCAGTGATTGGAACTAGTCTCTGAAATCATTGTCTTCACCAACCCTAACTGGTTCTATTTCCTCAACCCTTTCATTTCCTCATTCTTTGTGTTGAGTGTTTGTTAATACACATGTTTGAAGACTTATTTGAAGACTTTCTCAATTTCCTCGAGATCAATTTCTTGTTGTGTTGTCTTCATCTTGTGTTATCCTGTTGATTACGCTTTACGTACTCTGTGCTAGTCTTCATTTCATCATGATGACATGCTTGTGATACATATGCTTACTTACGAGTACTTATTCATTGCTACTAGTTCTTCACTAAGGAATTTCCTCACGGCAAATTCCTCGATTGAAGAAATTCATAAAATCGCCTATTCACCCTCCTCTAGTCGATATAGCACTTTTCGATTGAGTATAGCATAGAGGAAAGGTCGATCACATTCATGGCGAAAATAGCAACTTGAAGAAATAGCTATAAGTGAATCTTGTAGAGGACATAAACTCATATATATATATGTGAAAGTCGTTATAATAGAGCTAGAGGGGTGAATAGGTGATTTTATGAATTCTTCTTGAGGAATTTGCGGTGAAATTCCTTAGCGAAGAACTACTAGTAGCGGAATAAGTACTCGAGTAAGCATAACGAGAATACAAGCATGGTCATGATGAAATAAAGACTAGCAAGTATAGAAAGCGTAATCACGGGATAACACAAGATGAAGAAAATGGTGAAGAAATTGAGCGGAGAAATTGAAAGTCTTGATCAAAGTCTTCAAACAGATATGAACAAACACTCAACACGATGGAAGAAAGGGTTGAGGAAGAACTGTCAGGTTGGTGAAGACAATGATTTGAGGTGACAGTTCCAGTCTTTGTCTCGGTTATGCGTCAGTGTTGGAGGCGCTGAGTATTGAAACTTCGAGGCACACTGATCCGGACATCCATCGCTGGCCGCGAGCTCGGACACCAGTCCTCACCGAGTATTCAGTCCTTGAACTAAGGCCAAGACTCTCGTCCAATCACTGGCGTGGATAATCTTGAAGCGATTCAAACCTTCAGACTTGACACTGCGATCACAATTCCTCTTGGATGCTCTAGACCATGTTCTAATCTGGAAAGAAGCCACGAAGTCTGTCAAAGGTAAAGCGTGGATCCAATCATGGATCAATTTCTTGATATGACTCAATCATTTGGGTTTATGGGGATAAATATGGTTTGAGGTTTTCCTCACTTGATGATATTTCGTCAAAGATCCTCGGAGGACTGGGTTGCTTCAGATGACAAAGTGTCAAGTTCTCTGGCAGCCTAACTCAGCTAGCTCGGAAATTGTATGAAGGCATGACTATCTTATAGCCTGGAAGCAGCGGCATTGATAGACAAAATGCCTGTCATGAATATGACGTTAGGTGGATAGAGATATTATTGGGAAGTGGGCATGCAACGGTGGAAATTTGACTATCAAATTCACTCCTTTAGAGTGTTAGACAATTAGCATGACTGAGCGAATTACACGCTAATCCTCGATCGGAATACAATGTCTCAGGCTACCGGAAGAACTTCACTTTGAAGTCTGAAGAAAGTTGGACTATCGTAAAGATTGATCGAAGATCACTCGAAGGTTGGTAGGTGTCAGGATTTTGAGTTGAGATCACATGGAAATTTTCCATAGTACTTTCCTGGACACCACTTAAGCATCGTGTTTCCTATAGACTCAAGAAGAAAATGAAAAAAGAAATCTCTTGTTGTTCCTAAGGGGCCCCTTTTTAAATTGAAATTAAATTTGGGTTTGAGAAGATTTTTTTAAAAAAATTGGGAAAAACCCAATTGGGGCGGGTTTCCCGGGAAAAAACCGGGGAAAAGGGCTTTTTTAATAATTAAATTTTTGGAATTTTTCAAAAGGGCCAAACTTTTTTTAAATAAAGGGGTTTTTTTTTTTTTTCCCCCCCCAAAAGGGGGGGGCGGGGGGCCCCCGGGGGCCCCGGCCCCCCCCCCGGGGGGGGGGGGGGGGGGGGTTTTGGGAATTATTCCTTTTTTCCCCCCCCTTTTTTTTCCCCGGGCCTTTTTTAAAAGTTTTTTTTTCCCTGGCCGGGGGGGGAAGGGCCTTGGAATGGGTTTTTTTGGGGGGTCAAAAGGGAAATTTTAAAAAAAGGGGGGTGGGTTTTGGGAGGGTTTTTGGGGAGGGGGTTTTTTGGGAAATTTTGGTTTGGGGGCCGTTTTGGGTTTGAAACCCCGGGGGGGGGGGTTTCCTTAAAAATTTTTGGGTTTTTTGGAAACCCCCCTTTTTTTTTGGAAAATCCCCCAAACCTTTGGGGGGGGGCCCCCAATTTGGGTTTGGGGGGGAAAAAAAAAATTTTTCCCCCTTTTTTTTTTCCCCAACCCCCTTTTTTTTTTTGGCCCCTTTGGGGTTTTTTTTTTTTTGTTCTTGGGGGGGGAAAATTTTTTTTTCCCTTTCTTCCTTTGGTTTTTTTTTCCGCCTTTTGGGTTTTCCTTCCGGGGTTTTTAAAAAACCTTGGAAGTTCCCTTTTTTTGGGGGAGTTAAGTTGATGAGCCCGGGAAAAAAAAAGGAAATATGCCTAGAAAATAATAAAGTTATTATTTATTTCCTTATTTCATGATAAATGTTTATTATTCATGCTATAATTGTATTAAAAAAAAAAATTGTGGAAAAAAAACAAGGTTCCTTTTCCCTTTTTCCCCCTTTTTAAAAATTTTTTTTTTAAAAAAAAGGTTGTCATTTGATTAACGGGATCACGTCATTAGGAGAATGATGTGATTGACGACCCATTCCGTTAGCCTAGCACTTGATCGTTTAGTATATTGCTATTGCTATCTTCATGACTTATACATGTTCACTTAACTATGAGATTATGCAAATCCGTTTCTGGGAGGAAACTTTGGGGTGCTACCAAAGCGTCCTGGCAAGGCGGGTGATTATAAAAATTACTATAGGTGTCTCGAAGGTAATTGTTTAGTTGGCGTATTTCAAATTAGGTTTTGTCACTCCGATTAGGGGGTATCTGGGCCCTCTGGTAATACATCACTATAAGCCTTGCAAGCAATGTAGCTAATAGGTTAATTCTGGAATGATGTATTATGTAACGGTAAAGAGACTTGCGGTAGAGTTGAACTAGGTATTGGATAAGCGATTGAATCTCGGGCGTCATACCGATGACAAAGGGAACAACGTATGTTGTTATGCGGTTTGAGCGATAAAGATCTTAGTAGAATATGTAGGAACCAATATGGGCATCCGGTCCCGCTATTGGTTATTGACGAAATGGTTCTGGGTCATGTCTACATAGTTCTCGCCCGTAATCCTTCCAACGTTTCAATGCGGTTTTATTATGAGTTTATAAGTTTTGATGTAAAAGTTTGTTGGTCGGGATGTGATCACGGACATGGGGAGTCTCGAAATGGTCGAGACATAAAGATTGATAGATTGGAAGCCTATGTTTCGACATCGGAATAGTTAATGAAATCGGCATTTTTGGTCTTGGGAGGTTAGGAACCCCAAGGGTTGGGCCTACATGGGCCTCGAGGGAAAGGGAAGGGGGCGGGGAAGGGGGGCGCACCCTCCCTTCCTAGTCCGAATAGGACAAGGGAAGGCGGTGCCCCCTTTCCTTCCCTCTTCCTCCTCTTTCCCCCTTCCCTACTCCTACATGGAAGAGGGACTCCTACTCCCGGTGGGAGTAGGACTCCCCCTGGCGCGCCCTCCTTGGCCGTGGCCTCCTCCCCGGCTCCTTTATATCTCTGACGGGGGCACCATGACACACAAGTTGATCTGGATGTTCCTTGCCGTGTCGGTGCCCCTTCCACCATATTCCACCTCGGTCATATCGTCCGAGTTTAAGGGAAACCCACCGATTGAACATCATCATCGTCACCCGGTGTCGTCTTGACAAAAACTCATCTCGAGGCTCGGCTGGATCGGGGGGATCGTCATCGAGGCTGAGCGTGTGCTGAACTTCCGGAGGCTCCGTCGTTCGGTGCTTGGATCGGTCGGATCGTGAAGGTTGACTACATCAACCGCGTTGTGCTAGCGCCCTTCGGTTCTGGTGCGTGGGCGAACACTCTCCCCTCTTGTTGCTATATCATCACCATGATCTTGCGTGCATGTAGGAATTTTTTGAAATTAC
>JAHHZJ010000040.1:0-23351 GCA_021437245.1 Aegilops speltoides
CGCCCCCAGTCCGTGACGCTTTTCCTCCTAAAAGTCATGAGCACTCAAGCGCTTCCTAGGAACGTTGCTCTGAATAACGAACTGTGAGCTCTACCTTTGCGGCGACGTTTCAATCCGCGCCGCGCTCCTCTTCCGCCTATTGGGCCGGACTGACCCTTGTCGGTCAGCCGCCCATGGGCTCGGCTTCCCTCCTTAAAGGCGCCTCCTGCAAAACACCATCACATATGGGGGTCAGAAATGAGCAAGGAAGAAATAATGGTGTCAGGACTTGATCACAATCACACAGGAAGCGGATATAGGCAGGGCTAGTCGACCATAATGGCGACTAAAGCATTGTCCATGCTGAGTTGGTGGAACACCCCGTCAATTAGCTCCAACTTTATGTCCAGATCCTCTTCGGAGGCCGGATCCTGGGATCTCTCTGGATCCTCGGGTTGCAGAGCTGGACTAAGCATGCCCTCCATGACCCGATGCAGCTCCTGCGTCGAAAGCATAATATAAGAAACTTAAACTTTGAAAGCATGGGTCGGGCACTCAAAGTGTTCGCTTACCCAACGTCGTGGGTTATTCATGGAGAACCCATTCAACAGGCTCGTCTGGAGGAAATCCTCCTTCTCCCCCTTGTACAGGCCGGACATGATCTTTGCCAGGTCTTCGGCCGATCCCGACCCTTTGCGACTGTCGGTGTCAAAATCGGCGGATCTCGGGTAGGGGGTCCCGAACTGTGCGTCTAGGCGGATGGTAACAGGAGACGAGGGACACAATGTTTTTACCGAGTTCAGGCCCTCTCGATGGAGGTAATACCCTCGTCTGCTTGATTAATATTGATGATATGGGTAGTACAAGAGTAGATCTACCACGAGATCAATGAGGCTAAACCTAGAAGCTAGCCTATGGTATGATTGTTGAGATGTAATGTTGTCCTACGGACTCGACCCTCCGGTTTATATAGACCTTGGGAGGCTAGGGATTACAGTCGATTTACAATGGTAGGAGATCTACATATCCGTATTGCCAAGCTTGCCTTCCATGCCAAGTAAAGTACCTTGGGACCACGGCCGGAGTCTTCAATCTTCTATCTTAGTGATGCAGGAGTCGGCGGATATTGATAGTCGGCTGTCAGGACACCCCTAGTCGAGGACTCCTCGGTAGCCCACTGAACCGGTGTTCAATGGCGATAAATCTGGCGTGCATAATGTTCGGCATTGCAAAGCGGAGTTCCTCCTTGAATAATCCGAAGAAGATAATGAACACCGGGATAGTGTCCGACTCACGCAAAATAATTTCCACAATCCAGCGTAGAGAATAAAATACACTTAATTCAATCTGGCGGCGTATTATGCGGTGTGATGTCACACGCAGCCAAGCCCTCGTTTGAATTGTTTTATTATTCCACCTCGGTACGTTTAACAAGCGGCTTCCTTAGCACGTCACAGCGAGCGAAGATCGTGTTCCTTTTATTCAGGATCCTCATCAATACGTGCGTGGGTAACCCAACCGTTCCGTCGCCCGCCTCCTCTATCGAAGGAATCTCAAGCGGTCACGGAGGCGGCCCTTGGTATTATTTCCCCTTTATAAGAGGACCAAGGCCTGTCCTTGTCTTTCAACCTCGCATCGAATCTTTCCTCTGCTCCCGGTTCCAACACCAAGAGCTTGATTCGGCGCTTGGATCCTGACAATGTCGGCTCCGACCTCCGGGGCGGTGGGTGCCCTCCTCCGTCACGAAGGAGGACATATTGAAGTTGCGTGAGGCCAAGTGCAGCCTCTGAAGTCTCGCTGAGGTTGCCTGCCCCTGGGCAGGCCGTGCCAACCCGAGCACTGGCGAATATGTCGTTTTCGCATCTCACCTCCGCTTGGGATTAGGCTTCCAAGCGGATCCTTTTCGTGAGGGCTTACTGTTCTTCTCTGGGCTGAACCTCCCACGACTTGGCTCGGTCCATCCTCCATATCTCCGCATTCATTATTGTCTGCGAAGCCTTCCTCCGCGTCATCCCCCACTTGGCCTGTGGCTGAAAACATTCAGGTGGGTCGAAGATGATCGGGGCGTCGGCCGGAGTGTGGCGAGGCGACCATAAGCAAGAAGGTCGATGCCCGTGGCTCGAAGGTTCCTTCAAGAGAGCAGGGGATTGTGGCAGCAGGTGGTTCTACATCACCGCTCAAGGGGCGGCAGAAGCCGCCGCCCTCCTTCCGCCGGGACCTCCACAACAAGCGATGTCGTGGGTGACCAAGGGCTCAAGCGGGGGCCGTCCAGGGGGCGTGCCCGCCTGCTTGGGCAGTTCGGGACCTCAAACAAGGGAGATTGATCTGGTCAAGGTGATGCAGTCATGCTAACTAGGCACCTCCTACCACAAGCGTCGTCCTCTCCGTTTATGGGAGTTCAATCCGGAGGACCTCGTATCCTCCAGCATTTCATGGGTGCGACACCCTTGGAGATGTACAAGCTGTTCTTGGACCATGAGGTAGCATGTCGGATTCGGCGAGGGCAGCGGGACTAAGCATGATCGCCCTTGGATACTCGGGGTAAATGGCTCGAGCTCGGACATTCTACTTGTATGCCTTTCAAAAGATCATCTCTGACCCTTTTATTCTTTACAGGAATGGGTGGCGTGATCAAGGCTGATAAGGTGTCCGACCTGAAGGAAATATGCCCTAGAGGCAATAATAAAGTTATTATTTATTTCCTTATTCCATGATAAATGTTTATCATTCATGCTAGAATTGTATTAACCGGAAACATGATACATGTGTGAATGCATAGACAAACAAGATGTCACTAGTATGCCTCTACTAGACTAGCTTGTTAATCAAAGATGGTTATGTTTCCTAACCATGAACAAGGAGTTGTTATTTGATTAACAAGGTCACATCATTAGAATGATCGATTGACATGACCCATTCCATTAGCTTAGCACCACGATCGTTTAGTATGTTGCTCTGCTTTTATCCATGACTTATACATGTTCTGTAACTATGAGATTATGCAACTCCGTTTACGGAGGAACACTTTGGGTGCTACCAAGCGTCTGGCAATGCTGGGTGATTATAAAGGAGTACTACGAGTGTCTCAAAAGCGAGATGTTGGGTTGGCGTATTTGAGATTAGGTTTTGTCACTCCGATTGTCGGGAGGTATCTCTGGGCCCTCTCGGTAATACACATCCTTTGAAGCCTTGCAAGCATTACAACTAATGAGTTAGCTGTGAGATGATGTATTCGAGCGAGTAAAGAGACTTGCGGTGCAGATTGAACTAGGTATTGGATACCGGCGATCGAATCTCGGGCAAGTAACATACCGATGACAAAGGAACAACGTATGTTGTTATCTTGATCGACGATAAAGATCTTCGTAGAATATGTAGGAACCAATATGGGCATCAGGTCCGCTGTTGGTTATTGACGGAGGCGTGTCTCGGTCATGTCTACATTGTTCTCGAACCGTAGGGTCCATGCAGCAAGGTTTCGATGGCGGTTATTATGAGTTTATGTATTTTGATGTACGAAGAAGTTGGTCCGGATGTGATCACGGACATGGCGAGTCTCGAAATTGTAGAGACATAAAGATTAATATATTGGAAGCCTATATTTGGAGTCGGAATGGTTCGGGTGAAATCGGGAATTCTGGATCTGCAGGGAGGTTACGGAACCCCGGGAACTAAATGGGCCTTAGTGGGCCTCGAGGGAGAAGAGGAGGGGCGGCGGGGGGGGCAGGCGCCCCTCCCCTAGTCCGAATAGGACAAGGAGGCGCCCCCTTCCTTCTTCCCCTCCCCAATCCTACTCCAACTAGGAGGGGGAGTCCTACTCGATGGGAGTAGGACTCCTCAGCAGCGCCTCCTCTGGGCGGCACCCCCCCTGCTCCTTTATATCACGAGGCGGGGGCACCCTAGAACACACAAGTTTGATCTCTGGATCGTTCCTTAGCCGTGTCGGTGCCCCCTCCACCATATTCCACCTCGGTCATATCATCATGAAGCTTAAGTGGCTTCTGCGCCGATAGAACATCAAGATCGTCCTGCGCCGTCGTCTTGTGGAACTCTCCCTCGACACTCGGCTGGATCGGATCTGAGGGCGTCATCGAGCTGTCGTGTGTTCAAGAACTCGGGCGGCGAATGTGGCCGGGATCGGTCGGATCGCGAGGAGAGCGTCTGACTACTTCCTCTACGTTGTGATCGCTTCGCCGGGTCTCACAGTGCGTAGACAACCTCTCCCCTCTCGTTGCTATACATCACCATGATCTTGCGTGTGCGTAGGAAAATTTTGAAATTACTCGTTCCCCAGCGGTGGTATCGAGCCTAGGTTTTATGGTTTGATGTTTTGCACGAGTAGAACCAAGAGAGTTGTGGGCGATACAAGTCATACTACCTACCGACATGTCATACTTTGGTTCAGCGGTATTGTGAGATGAAGCGGCCGGACCGACATTACAGCGTGCGCTTCTGCGAGGCTGGTTTCACCGCCACGAGCACTCATTGCTTAAAAGGTGGTGGTGGGTGTCATCTCTCTCACTTTAGTTGAACCGAGTGTGGCTCGCCCGGTCCTTGAGAAGGTTAAAGCGGAGTCTATTTGTGAAATGTCGTTGTGGTTTTGATCGTAGGTGAGACTGGTTCTTGCTTAAGCCGTAGCAGCCACGTAAAATTTGCAACAACAAAGTAGAGGGCGTCTAACTTGTTTTTGCAGGGCATGTTAATGATGTGATATGGTCAAGGCGTGATGCTATATTTTATTGTATGAGATGATCATGTTTTGTAACGAAGTTATCGGCAGCTGGCTGGAGCCATATGGTTGTCGCTTTATTGTATGCAATGCAATAAGCCTGTAATGCTTTACTTTATCACTAAGCGGTAGCGATAATCGTAGAAGCATAAGATTGGTGAGGCGACAACGATGCTACGATGGAGATCAAGGTGTCGCGCGGTGACAATGGTGATCATGGTGGTGCTGTAGAGATGGAATCACGAAGCACAAGATGATGATGACCATATCATATCACTTATATTGATTTGCATGTGATGTTTATCCTTTATGCATCTTATCTTGCTTTGATTGGCGGTAGCATTATAAGATGATCTCTCACTAAATTATCAAGAAGTGTTCTCCCGGTATGCACCGTTGCCAAAGTTAAATCGTGCCCGGACACCGCGTGATGATCGGGTGTGATAAGCTCTCGTCCATCTAGCAGGTGCAAGCCAGTTTGTACCTTGAGAATACTCGGGTTATACTTGGCGAGCCTAGCATATGCGAGATATGGCCTCGGAACACGGAGACCGAAGGTCGGCGTGAATCATATAGTAGATATGATCAACATAAGATGTTCACCATTGAAAACTACTCCATTTCACGTGATGATCGGTTATGGTTTAGTTGATTTGGATCACGTGATCACTTAGATGACTAGAGATGTACGTCTAAGTGGGAGTTCTTAAGTAATATGATTAATTGAACTTAAATTTATCATGAACTTAGTACTGATAGTATCTTGCTTGTTTATGTTTGATTGTAGATAGATGGCTCGTCTTTGTTGTTCCGTTGAATTTTAATCGTTCCTTGAAAGCAAAGTTGAAAGATGATGGTAGCAATTACATGGACTGGGTCCGTAACACGAGATTATCCTCATTGCTGCCACAGAAGAGTTCGTCTGGATGCACGCTGGGTGCGACCTGCTCTTTGGAGCAACACGGATGTTGTGGCGTCTGGCGAGCAAAGTGATGACTACTCTATAGTTCGATGTGCCATGCTACGGCTTAGAACCGGGACTTCAACGGCGTTTTGAGCGTCATGGAGCATATGAGATGTTCGAGGAGTTGAAGTTAATATTCAACAGAATGCGGATTGAGAGATATGAAGTCTCCAATAAGTTCTATAGCTGCAAGATGGAGGAGAATAGTTACATTAGTGAGCACATACTCGGAATGTGCAGGTACTACAATCACTTGGCGCAATTGGGAGTTAATCTTCCGGATGATTGTGTCATTGTGAAATTCTTCAATCACGCCACCAAGCTACAAAGGCTTCGTGATGAACTATAATATGCAAGGGTTAGTAAAGACTATACAGAGCTCTTACGCAATGCTAAAGGCTGCGGAGGTAGAAATCAGAAGGAGCATCAAGTGTTGATGGTCAATAAGACCACTAGTTTCAAGAAGAAAGGCAAAGGGAAGAAGGGGAACTTCAAGAAGAACAGCAAGCAAGTTCTGCTGCTGGGAGAAAAACCCAAATGCGGACCTAAGCACTGGCGAGTGCTTCTCTGCAAAGCCAGGTAGTCCTTTGGAGCGGAACTGCCCCAAGTATTTGGCGGATAAGAAGGATGGCAAGGTGAACAAAGGTATATGTGATATACATGTTATTGATGTGTACCTTACTAGAGCTCGCGATAGCACAGGTATTTAATCTTGGTTACATTGCTAATATTTGCAACTCGAAGCAGGGACTACTGGATTAGCGAACAACGGCAAGGGCGAGGTGGCGATCTTGGCGTGGGAAATGGTTCCAAAGTCGATGTGATCGCGATCGACACGCTACCTCTACATCTACCTTGGGATTAGTTTTAGACCTAAATAATTGTTATTTGGTGCCTGCGTTGAGCATGAACATTATATCTGGATCTTGTTTGATGCGAGGCGGTTATTCATTTAAATCAAGAATAATGGTTGTTCTATTTATATGAGTAATATCTTTTATGGTCATGCACCCTTGAAGAGTGGTCTATTTTGATGAATCTCGATAGTAGTGATACACATATTCATAATGTTGAAACCAAAAGATGCGAGTTGATAATGATAGTGCAACTTATTTGTGCACTTGCCGTTTAGAGTCATATCGATTGTAAAGCGCATGAAGAAACTCCATCTTGATGGACTTTTGGAGTCACTTGATTATGAATCACTTGGCACTTGCGAACCGTGCCTCATGGGCAAGATGACTAGAACCCGTTCTCGGGACTATGGAGAACAACAGATTTGTTGGAAATCATACATCTGAGATGTATGTGGTCCGATGAATGTTGAGGCTCGTGGCGGATATCGTTATTTTCTCACCTTCACGGATGACTTAAGCGGATATGGGTATATCTACTTAATGAAACATAAATCTGAAACATTTGAAAAGTTCAAAGAATTTGAGTGAAGTTGAAAATCATCGTAACAAGAAAATTAAATTTCTCGATCGATCGTGGAGGTGAATATTTGAGTTCTGAGTTTGGTCTACATTTGAAACAATGCGGAATAGTTTAGCAACTCCATACCGGAACACCACAGCGTAATGGTGTGTCGAGCGTCAATGTCGCACTTTACTAGATATGGTGCGATCTATGATGTCTCTTACAGATTTACGCTATCGTTTTGGGGTTATGCTCTAGAGGCGGCGCATTCACCTTGAATAGAACACCGTCGAAATCCGTTGAGGCGACACCTTATGAACTATGGTTTAGCAAGAAACCAAAGTTGTCGTTTCTTAAAGTTTGGGGATCACGATGCTTATGTGAAAAAGCTTCAACTGATAAGCTCGAACCCAAATCGAATGTGTCTTCATAGGATACCCAAAGGAGGCGATTGGGTACACCTTCTATCACAGATCCGAAGGCAAGACATTCGTTGCTAAGAATGGATCCTTTCTAGAAGAGTTTCTCTCGAAAGAAGTGAGTGGGAGGAAAGTAGAACTTGATGAGGTAATTGTACCTTCTCCCTTACTTGAAAGTAGTTTGTCGCGAAACGGTTTACGAGACACCTACACCAAGTAGTGAGGAAGTTAATGATGTTGATCATGAAACTTGAGATCAAGTTACTCTGAGAACCTCGTAGATCGACGAGTAAGATCCGCACGAGTGAGTGCGGTAATCCTGTTACGGAAATCATGCTACTAGATCATGATGAACCTCGAACTATGAAGAAGCGATGGTGAGCCAGATTCATAAAATGGCTTGAGGCCATGAAATCGAGATGGGATCCATGTATGAAAACAAAGTATGGACTTTGGTTGACTTGCGAGGTAGGCAAGCAATAGAAAACAAGTGGATCTTCAAGAAGAAGGGCGGCGGCGGTAATATTCACATCTACAAAGCTCGACTTATGCAAAGGGTTTCGACAAGTTCAAGGGATTGACTACGATGAGACCTTCTCACCGTGGCGATTCTTAAGTCTGTCGAATCATGTTAGCAATTGCGCATTTATGATTATGAAATTTGGCAAATGGATGTAAAGACTGCATTCTGAATGGATTTACGGAAGAAGAGTTGTATATGATGCAACGAGAAGGTTTTATCGATCCAAGGGAGCTAACAAAGTATGCAAGCTCAGCGATCCATTTATGGACTGGTGCAAGCATCTCGGAGTTGGAATAAATGCTTTGATAGTGTGATCAAAGCATTTGGGTTTATCTGAGACTTTTGGAAGCTTTGTATTTACAAGAAAGTGAGTGGGAGCTCTGTAGCATTTACGATATTATATGTAGATGACATATTGCTGATCGAAAATGATATAAATTCTGGATAGCATAAAGGGATACTTGAATAAGAGTTTTTCAATGAAAGACCTCGGTGAAGCTGCTTACATATTGGGCATTAAGATCTATAGAGATAGATCAAGATGCTTAATTGGACTTTCACAAAGCACATACCTTGACAAAATTTTGAAGAAGTTCAAAATGGATCAAGCAAAGAAAGGGTTCTTGCACTGTGTTACAAGGTGTGAAGTTGAGTAAGACTCAATGCCGACCAACTGCGAGAAGATAGAGAAAATGAAAGATGTTCCTATGCTTCACCATAGGCTCTATCATGTATGCAATCTGTGTACAGACCTGATGTGTGCCTTGCTATAAGCCTAGCGAGGTACCAAAGTAATCGAGTGGATCCTTTGGACGGCGTTCAAGAACATCTGAAATACGAAAAGGACTAAGGATATGTTTCTACGTATATGGAGGTGACAAAGAGCTCATAAATAGCGGTTACGTAGATGCAAGCTTTGACTTGATCCGACGATTCTAAATCGCGGACGGATCGTATTTACACTAAGCGGAGGGCTGTCGGTTGGTGCAGTTCTAAACAAAGCGTCGTGGCGGGATCTACATGTGAAGCGGAGTACATAGCAACCGGAGCAGCTAATGAAAGATGCGGATGAAGGAGTTCATATCCGATCTAGGTGTCATACCTAGTGCATCGGGTCAATGAAAATCTTCTATGACAATCTTGGAGCAATTGCCTTAGCGAAGGAATCCAGATTTCACAAGAGGACCAAGCACATCAGAGGCGCTTCAATTCCATCGGGACTTAGTCGGTGGGAGACATAGAGATTTGCAAGATACATACGGATCTGAATGTTGCAGACCGTTGACTAAGCCTCTTCCACGAGCAAAACATGATCGGCACCAAGACTCCATGGGTGTTAGAATCATTACTATGTAATCTAGATTATTGACTCTAGTGCAAGTGGGAGGCTGAAGGAAATATGCCCTAGAGGCAATAATAAAGTTATTATTTATTTCCTTATTCCATGATAAATGTTTATCATTCATGCTAGAATTGTATTAACAGGAAACATGATACATGTGTGAATGCATAGACAAACAAGATGTCACTAGTATGCCTCTACTAGACTAGCTTGTTAATCAAAGATGGTTATGTTTCTAACCATGAACAAGGAGTTGTTATTTGATTAACAAGGTCACATCATTAGAATGATCGATTGACATGACCCATTCCATTAGCAGCACCACGATCGTTTAGTATGTTGCTCTGCTTTTATCCATGACTTATACATGTTCACTGTAACTATGAGATTATGCAACTCCGTTTACGGAGGAACACTTTGGGTGCTACCAAGCGTCACAATGTAAGCTGGGTGATTATAAAGGAGTACTACAGGTGTCTCCAAAGGCAGATGTTGGGTTGGCGTATTTGAGATTAGGTTTTGTCCTCCGATTGTCGGAGAGGTATCTCTGGCCCTCTCGGTAATACACATCACTGAAGCCTTGCAAGCATTACAACTAATGAGTTAGCTGTGAGATGATGTATTCTGAGCGAGTAAAGAGACTTGCGTAGCGAGATTGAACTAGGTATTGGATCTGGCGATCGAATCTCGGGCAAGTAACATACCGATGACAAAGGAAACAGCGTATGTTGTTATGCGATCTGACCGATAAAGATCTTCGTAGAATATGTAGGAACCAATATGGGCATCCAGGTCCGCTGTTGGTTATTGACCGGAGGCGTGTCTCGGTCATGTCTACGTGTTCTCGAACCGTGAAGATCCATGCGCAAGGTTTGATGGCGGTTATTATGAGTTTATGTATTTTGATGTACGAAGAAGTTGAGTCCGGATGTGATCACGGACATGGCGAGGAGTCTCGAAATGGTCGAGACATAAAGATTGATATATTGGAAGCCTATATTTGGAGTCGGAATGGTTCGGGTGAAATCGAGAATTCTGGGAATCAGGGAGGTTCGGAACCCCGGGAACTAAATGGGCCTTAGTGGGCCTCGAGGGAGAAGAGGAGGGGCCGGCCGGGGCAGGCGCGCCCCTCCCCTAGTCCGAATAGGACAAGGAGGCGGCGCCCCCCTTCTTCCCCCCCCCAATCCTACTCCAACTAGGAAGGGAGTCCTACTCGGTGGGAGTAGGACTCCTCGGCAGCGCCTCCTCTGGGCGGCCGCACCCCCCTTGCTCCTTTATATCTGAGGGCAGGGGCACCCTAGAACTACACAAGTTTGATCTACGGATCGTTCCTTAGCCGTGTCGGTGCCCCCTCCACCATATTCCACCTCGGTCATATCGTCATGAAGCTTAAGCGAAGGCTCTGGCCGATAGAGCATCAAGATCGTCCTGCGCCGTCGTCTTGTGGAACTCTCCCTCGACACTCGGCTGGATCGGTCTGAGGATGTCATCGAGCTGTCGTGTGTTAAGAACTTCGGGCGCCAGAATGCTTGGCGCGGGATCGGTCGGATCGCGAGGAGAGCGTCGACTACTTCCTCTACGTTGTGATCGCTTCGCCCGGGTCTCTGACGGTATGTAGACAACACTCTCCCTCTCGTTGCTATACATCACCATGATCTTGCGTGTGCGTGGGAAATTTTTGAAATTACTGCGTTCCCCAACCGGCCCCCCTCGGAGACCGCCTTGCAGCGTCTTTGGTCGAGAATGTTGGAGCCGCACCTGAAGAAGCGTCACGGAGATAAAGGCTAATACTTCGTCCAAAGGCGAGGACCAGGATCCCTCCTTGGAGGAAAGAGGACCGCCTCCGAAGATCCAGGTCAAAGCCACCAAGCATGGGAAGAAATCCCAAGAAGTCCGGCGTCCGGAGAGAATCGAGACAGCGCAATCATCATGAGGACCAGCCCTCCAACAAGCGCGAGTATGAAAGGAAGTTTAATAAGAAAGTACCTTCGTTTATGTACATGAGGTAACGAAATATTTATACAGCGGTTCGGATCTGCGGCCGTCTCAAATGAGTTAGTCTCGAGGATCTTCTTCCGGAGATGATGGAGAAGCGATCGCCTCCGTCGGCGCTGCTAGATGAGGCTGGCGAGCCGAAGTGTAAATCCGGAGGCGTCCCAATCGGAGGGTTAAAGTTCAACACCCACGAGCCGGCGGGAAGGCGAAGAGTTTGCTTGAGAGGCGTCCATTTCAGAAAGATCACGGCGTTAATCGTCACGGTGGTTGGAAGAGATTTAAATCATTGGCAGCTTTCATAATCCGCCTGAGCTTCTTGGCGGGATTTGAGGTATCGAAAATGATGCACCTTTATCATTAGCGATTACGCATATAAAAATCATACTGTATAGATAGTAGCCCACGAGACTCGGTAGGTTGTCGAAGGCGACAACGTCTTAGGATCGAAAATCTAAACATCTCGGGTAATGAATACGCCGTTACGATGCGGTGGCGGATAGTCTGAGGGCAGCCGGACTAATCGGTTTGCGAATTAGTCGACAAGCTGGACATGGCGGATCTTGACGCCGCACTTGTCAATCGGCGACTTGATGAGTTGCAAGGTAAATACATTATTGCAGCGGTTTATTGAGTGGGTTAAAGCCCTCCTCTAATAAGTTATATGTTGTCTATCACGAGACGGTGCGGCTCTTTGTGGAGAGACTTCGGGCGAGCTTGCAGAGCTAAAGAAGCAAGCCGAAGAGTGATCTGACTGCGAGAGGCGGCCGAGTTGAAGGCGAAAAAGGCTGCGCCTTTGCCTAAGCGGCGGAGATAGCAGTGGCCAAAATTTAAGGATGCTACCGGCCGTGCGAGGCTCTTGAAAAGGCGCATGTCGGGCGCTGTCGTTCTGCCGAGGTTGGATCGAACCGGCTTCTGCCGAACATTATTTCGGGAAGTTATCTGTGGCCTTCGTATAATAGAGTCGCGATGCTCGAAGAATGTAACGTTCAATTGAGCGCATTAACTATAAATCAATCATTATAGTATGAATGCTTTTTATACTTGTGCTTCCAAGTAGTAAAACTTCTCCTTGCGGCCGTTTAAGTATACTTGTGTATAACTTTGAAAGATCACGATCTTGACTTGACCCCTTGCACAAGGTGCTGGGGTGTTTACAAAATAAGCGCTTTTTCACACTTTAATCCGCGTCTCGGTCTGTTATAAGGAGGTGATAAGCGTAGCGACGAGGCAATCCGGACTATAATGCTTTATCTCTTTCACTTAGCCAATGGAGCTCGAGGGTGGGGCTACAATATAGCCCCTAATAGCCTTGCACATCTCCGGATTCAAGTGCGTATGTACGACGGAAGCGACCCTTCGTCAGCGAAATTCTAAACATTCCGTGGTCGATCAAGTGGTGACCGGACTCTCGCTACATCATAATGATCGGTTTTAAACTTTCTCTCTTGAGGTGCTCGCCCTAGCGGCTGGGGCACTGTCGCGATAGTTCTCCACAGTGCCGCGTTAGCGGGTGATCTGAGCGTAAGGCAGCAAAACACGAGGGCAGGCAAACCCAACATTTGACCAAAGACATGATTGGAGCTGATGCATATAGTGCCCAACTTGAGGGCGCGAACACTCCACAGGTGTTCGGACTTTTATGATGAAGGAGCAGAATTGTACTAAGCCCCTTGTGTCGAGTGCGGGCATTGTCTTGAGCGGCCAATGCCAGCGTCGGGCTCCGCCTCGGCTATAGGAAGAAGCGAGGCGATTAACCCTGAAGGCGATAATAAAAGGTCTCGTAGGGTCGTAATCTGAAAAGAATCCTTGCTTGAGTCCCTCTTGCGTCTGCGCTGTGTCTCCGTTGTGCGTTATCACGGGCGAATGCATACGTTTGTTCGTGCGTAGAAGAAGAGAACATTTTAGTTTTAGAAACAGTTAGATGCGAAAATAATGCAAAATGATAAGTGCAAATAATTAAAGCTAGGTTTATATGAAACCGTGGTTAGTTGTCTTGGCAGCCCTTATGAAAGGGTGTGCGGCTAGGAGCCCTAACTTTCTGAGTCGGATCGTCTATCCGAATCCGGGGTCTTTAAGTGACCCTCGCCTTGAAATGGTGCCATGTGGCCGGGCATCTTAAGTGTAAGAGGCGCGTAATGCGGTATGGCGTTGAAGCGGACAAAAGCCTTCGTCCCAATAGTGCTTGATGTTCACTTTTAAATGGGGCGATATGGAAAATTAACTTTTCTCGTCGAATATTGTTGGTGATCGAACATGACTTGATAATATCGAGCCTATGCACTTGGCGTAAGGGCCAGCGTAACTCCTTTGAAGGAAGTGCGGCTGTGTCGAATTTTGGTAGGGTCTATCCCCATCCGACGGATTGTGTTTGAATATAGCAGGTTTAAGTCACTACCTCCGTCCATTGGGGCGTTTGTGAATTGTAGTCCGTCTATTATCGGATTCAATATCGAGAGTCCGTCCAGCAGTTCGAACACTTTTGGAATAATCCGGTGGTGAAAGTGATTGGTTTTAATATCAATCTCTATGGTTTTTGAGGGCGGACCGTGCGAAGCTCTTTTAGAAAGTGCCGCCTTTGTTTTTCCGTGTCCTCACATGAAGTGAGTTCTTGCTTTGACCCCTTGTGGGAAAGTCTTTTGTTTTCGGTGCCTGCTGGCGGGGTTTATCTTCTTCGGCAATGGCGTCGAGCCCCTTGCGTTCGGCGTTTAGTCGGCGGACTGTTTGAAAACAACAATCCTGTGGGTGTGATTTGCGAGCCTTCAAAGTCTTGTGGATTTGACATATCCGACCCGAATTTTGTGTAGGTTAGACAGTTCGTGTTGTCGTCCTTGATGGGTTGAGCTTTATTGTTGACGTGAGCCTTTAAATCCGGCGTTGGTATGCGTGCTCTTTGGGCTTTTCTCTTTATTCGGTATTTGTTCTTTTCTGCGCCGTGATTTTCGTTCCATCTCTTATCTCGAATGTACTTGGGTCGCTGGTGCTGCTTCTTGCCAACCAGCTGTCCTCTCTAGCATAAAAGCAGGTCATGAGGCTTATTGTCACGGTCATTGTCCTTGGTTTCTCTTGACGAGGTGTCTCATGAGCCATTCGTCTCGGACATTGTGCTTAAAAGCTGCTAAGGCTTGGCGTCCGGACGATCGACTATTTGGTTCTTTTGGTAAGGAACCTGTTCGAGAATTTCATGTGACTCTCCGGGCTGTTGAGTTATGTGACTTAGGTCATACGCATCCGGAGGCGGACATAAGTCCCTTGAAAATTTGCTCGCGCTTCCTCGAGCTCTTCCCAACTTCAGAGTGTTTTTACGGGAGGCTTTTGAGCCAATAGCCCAGGCTGGCCCTTTGAGCTTGAGGGTAGATATTTTATGGCGTGGAGATCGTCTCCTCTGGCCATAGGTATATACAATATATAGTCTTCTATCAGACTCCGAGTGCATTGTTCCATCGTATGCTTCTATGTTTATGGGTTTAAACCCTGCTGGAATTCATGCTCCGGCACCTCGTCGGTGAAGCATAGTGGGTGTCTGGCGCCCTGTGCTTATGCGTGCCGCTCTCGTTGGACACTTAGCGTGTTCCTTTGCTTGTTGGGGCTTTCCTTTTGGGTCGTAGATGGACTGGCTGGAGCCATTTGGCGGTGGAGGCTTTATGGCCTCTTCGTCAAATCAGAAGCAACTTCGCGCTTGAGTAGCTCTTGATTGGTGGCTGTTGCCTTGTTTGTCTGCGGTTTTGAGCACTTTGCTCCATATTATCCGGGCGCGTCTTCCGCTGTGTTGAGCTTCGCTTTTCCTTCTTGGGCTTCTTGCTATAGCGATGAGCCTGCGTTTACAAAGATCTTGTTAAGCGGGCTTGAGTTAAATGCGTCATCGAGCTTGATTCGTCCCGGAGGGAGGTACATAGTTGTGATCCTCAACCTTTTCTTCGCCGCCCTTTCATGAGGGCTTGCTTCTACATCCTCCTTCGCTGAGTCTTGTTGGAGGGTTTGTCTTGACACTCTCCGGTGTTATTATCTCCGTGCGGATTCTCCATTCTTGTTGTGGCGGGATTTAGGCGGCGCGGCGTGTGGCGCTTAGGCTGTTTCTTCAAAGAATCTTCCTCCGCTGCTTTCTCGCCATCCCCTTACATTGGGGTATCCACCATGTAGGCGTCGTATGGCGAGGTGGCCTTCCGGTGTCCGTGGTATTTGGGTCTGATCGTCTCGGCATCATCGTCCATAGCGTCGATGTCGCCGGAGTCGTAATCTAGCATGTCGGTTAGATCTTCGACAGTGGCTACAAAGTGGGTGGTGGGTGGGGTCTGAATTTCTTCATCGTCCGCACTCCAACCGTCCTGGCCATAGTCCGGCCAGGATTCTCCTGACAGCGAGAGATGCTTCAGGGAATTCAGGATATCGCCAAAGGGTGAGTGTTGAAAGATGTCGCGGCGGTGAATTCCATAACGGCGTAACACTGGCTTAATTGGCGGGGCACGGGAGGCTCGGAGTCGGCGAGTCCGGCGTCTCGGGATCACGAGTTTCGCAAGGACAAAATCGGTATTCGGCTCCGCCGCCATAGATGTTGAAGCCCCGGCGGCGTCTATCCACCGACCCTCGTCATGGGCAATCGGCTCGAGCAAGTAGCAAGGCGGATTCAAAGTCTGACCGCCAAAAGCCTTGTCAGTGGCGAGCTAGATCATGCCCATCGTTGCGGTCTGGTGGCGCTTGGCTGTGGCTCGAGTCCGTCGAAGATCAAGTCTCCGCGGTCGTCGGCCGTGAAGTTTAAACTTCGAATCTAACTTGGCGGCGAGGCGTAGCTTCGATCTGCTCTAGATGGCCAAGAGAGTTGACCCAGATTGCAAAGCCGCCGAATCGAAGATCTGTCAGGGAGAAAAGTCTCACCACAGGGCGGTGTTGAAGGTTGAAGGTGCCATCGAGCCTATTGGTGACGACCGGAAGAACTCTCAATGAAAGCACCAATGTCGATTGTCAAAACCGGCGGATCTCGGGTAGGGGTCCCGAACTGTGCGTCTAGGCGGATGGTAGCGAGGAGGCGAGGACACAATGTGTTTACCGAGTTGAGGCCTCTCGATGGAGGTAATACCCTCGTCTGCTTGATTAATATTGATGATATGGGTAGTACAAGAGTAGATCTACCACGAGATCAATGAGGCTAAACCCTAGAAGCTAGCCTATGGTATGATTGTTGAGATATAATGTTGTCCTACGGACTCGACCCTCCGGTTTATATAGACACGGGAGGCTAGGGTTACCTGAGTCGATTACAATGGTAGGAGATCTACATATCCGTATTGCCAAGCTTGCCTTCCACGCCAAGTAAAGTACCTTTCGGACACGGCGGGTCTTCAATCTTCTATCTTACGTGATGCAGGAGTCCGGCGGATATTGATAGTCGGCTGTCCGGACACCCCTAGTCGGGACTCCTCGGTGACCATGGCGGGTGGCATCGTCCTCCTGTTGAAATCCCACATAGGGTGGCCGTATTGCAGCGGCTGCACCCTCGCATAATGCGTTGCCATGACTCCAATCATGGTCAGACCGGAATGGGCGATAACCTTATCCGGCCCATCAAATAATGGGCGCTCTTGTCTTCCTCGGTGGGGGCTCGTGGGCACCAGCTAAGGCGTTCTTGAGAGGAGCATTCTTGAACTCCGGAGGCCGATCCGAGCAGGTCCGGCGTGGGCGTCTTCTCGTAAAACCATTACGAAGGCCGGTCTTGGGGCGCCTTCTAAGGGGTTACGGATGGATATCGGTCCGGCGATCGCCATATTTGGCACCGCCCACTTGATATATGGACCCCTCGTGAGAAGCGGGGTACAAGGCGAGAACAACCTCTTCCACGGCGTGAAATGGGGCTTGACACCGAAATAGCTCGCAAGAGCTCGTAACCCGCGATATCACGGGATAGGCGGGCATGAGGTGATGGGCTGGAGTCCGTAGAACTCCGGGATCCGCGGAGGAACGGATGTATAGAAATCCGAGGCCCCTTATCGGATAGGGGCGAAGCATACCGCTCCCTTTGTTGGGACTTGGGGTAGCCTCCGCTTGCTTCCCACCTTTGTAGGTGGCCAGCCGGCGAACGAGAACCATGAAAGCGGAGGAGATATCCCTCCGCTTGGGCGTCGCCAGCTCGTTGTGCGGGGAATGAACATCTCCTCCAATCTCTGGCGGAGGGCTGGGGGCCGAGAAGAGAGCGCGTCGGCGGTCCATGATGGAATGGATTTACGGTCGAAGCGCTCCGATGAATACTCGCGAAGGAAGATGGTGTGATTTGGATGCTGGATTCTTGCCTCTCTTATAAGCAGGTTATTTGCGCGGCGAGGGGTAAAACATAAAGATACCACGGCTTTTTGCATTCGTCTGGCAGCGTGGAAGAAGGCCATTATTGGGCGTGGAAGCCAAGAAGCGCGACATTGATAAGGAAGCGGACCTTTGTTGGCGGTACATCAGATCTTAAGGAGAACCCGCCTTGCAGCGCCGAAGACTACATACGTCTTTGGACTTATCGTCATTGAAGCATGGTTAGGGAGACTCTTGAGGAGTCTGGACTAGGGGTGTCCGGACAGCGGGACTATCATCGTCGGCGGGACTCCAAGACTATGAAGATACAAGATTGAAGACTTCATCCCGTGTCCGGATGGGACTTTCCTTGGCGTGGAAGGCAAGCTTGGCGATACGGATTTGTAGATCTCCTACCATTGTAACCGACTCTGTGTAACCCTAGCCTCCCCGGTGTCTATATAAACCAGAGGGTTTTAGTCCGTAGGACGAACAACCATTACAACAATCATACCATAGGCTAGCTCTAGGGTTTAGCCTCCTTGATCTCGTGGTAGATCCACTCTTGTACTACCCATATCATCAATATCAATCAAGAAGGAGTAGGGTTTTACCTCCGTCGAGAGGGCCCGAACAAGGGTAAAAACATCGTGTCCCTTGTCTCTGTTACCATCTGCCTAGAACGCATACAGTTGGGACCCCCTACGAGATCCGCGGTTTGACACCGGGGAGGCATCTGAATATTTCTTGAAAACCAAGCAGGAGCAGCTTGGTTGCTTGATAGCATCAACACGAGGATTGAGAAGGGTGGCCACCCTCACTCGGAAGCAGGAGAGCCTTGAGAGAATCATGGAACTCAAGTTTCATGACCTTGATGTTAAAATGGCGAGATTGATCGGTTGTAGAACAGCTGCGAGGATGATATCTTGAGGAGAGGTAGGGCAAGACTACCACAAATGTGTTTTCTAGAGTGCCCGAGCCAGAGGTCGATTCTTGGTGCGATGTGAGACACTAGAACAACAGCTCAATGTCACATCCCTAGTTACGACAATGCCTAGTGCATGCATTAGAGTGTTGCATCATGTTTAAATTTCATGAAACTTGAAATGGGGATTGTTTAAACCCTAGCACCAAATGAATTCAACTAGGGTCAAAATAAAATCTTTTCATTGAACTCAAAATGCCCTCTAAAATGTTCAACATTTCTGGTTTGAGGTGAAAGCATCTACCAAAAATGGTTTATATTTTTGCAGGACATATTGGGCTCTGAATTAAATCATACTCTATTTGCATTTGGGCATTTAAATGCTATAAAATATTCAAATGCCTAAATAATTCTGAAAATAAGTGTAGGCTGTTGGAAATAATCTAAATAGAGCCTCTGATTATCTTGAGATTTTTAAAGATTCTAAGTATTTTTAATAAAGCCCGAACAAAATAACATAATAAAAGCAGAAACAACAGAATAAAGAGAGAGATTTTACGGGCCACTTACGGCGCAGCCCACTGGCAGGCCCAGCCTTTGCTGGCCCATGCCAGCCAGTGCTTCTTCCTCACCCGAGCGAGCCTGAGGTGGCTGGCGGAGAGCCTGAGCTTCGCCCAGCGCCTGCTTGCCATGCCCCTGAGACACTGGATGATCTCCACGTCGCCGCTCCGACCCCGTGGACACCTCATTCGCCCCCCTGCCTCTCTCCCTCGCCATTCCCCATCTCACCGAGCACCCTTGCCGCCTTGCTGCCGCCACCAGCGCTCACGGCCGTCCCTCGGCGGCCGTCGTGCTCGTAAGCTCCGCCTCGTCGTCGCGTCATCCCGGATGAGCCACGCATCCTCGGTATACGCAATGTCGCCGCCATCGTAAATCTTCTACCTTGACCGCCCGGATCTCCGGCGACCTGTCTTGCCTCAACGCTCCCGGCCTCGTCTCGCCTCGAATGGATCCATTGTGAGCCCTGCTGCTTCTCTGTGCTCGCCCCCTCCGTTCTCGCCCCTAGCCCCATCTCCACCACGGCGAGAGCTTCTGCTTCGCCCGAGCCATGGCATGGCCGTAGCCACGCACCACCGCAGCTCGTTTGAGCCCACCGTCGTGCTCACCGCGGTCCCGAACGCGTGTAGCACACCTCGCGCCTCCCCTAGCGCCCGCATCGCCTAACCTGCCGTTAGCGAACTCGGTCGCCCGCAAAAAGTTCGCCGCCGTCGATTTAGTCCACTCTGGCGCGAAATTTGTGCCTCCGTTGGATCTGCGAGACTCCGACTTTCGTAGCCGCAAACCGCGTCCAAAACCGAGCCACATGGGCGATTTCCGAAACTGCCCGCCATCTCTGTCGTCGCGCCGTGACGAGCGCCGGCGTGTTAAACCTTTATTGACCGAGGTTTGACCTCCACTGGGTCATTGACATGTGGGGCCGGCCCTTCTAATTACCTAGGTTTAGGATTAGTTTAGCGTTAACAAATTCATTAATTAGTCTAGCCAGCGACTAGTTGGTCCCGATGTCGAGGTTTGACCTGGTCGATGCCGTTGACCTCTTGGCGCAAGCATGGCCTTGATCTTGGCGCATTTACCTATTTTACGGAATTAAAATAAATCGGAAATTCCAAAAATGATTTAAACTTCTAAAATTCATAGAAATTCAACGTAGCTCAGATTGAAATAATTTATATATGAAAAATTATCAGAAAAATCCAATCTATCCATCTGTACCATTTTCATGCATGTTAGAACAACTTATAGCTGCTGTTTAGCACAAATCATATAATGGCATTTAAATATCCACTTATGGAGTTTGAATTTGAATCTGGATTCAAACCAACTTCATTTAATTTGGTTGCTAGTTGCATTAGCTCAATCAACAGCATATTGCCATGACATTATCATGCATCATATTTGTTGCATTGCATTGATTGTGTTCCTCTTTGTTTGCGGTAATTGTCCCTCTCGATAGGCGTGGTTTCGACGATGAGATCGATGACAGCGATGAAGAGCTATATTATCTTGGAAGTGCGGGCAAGCAAAACCCCTTGTTCATTCGATACAAACCCACTCTCTCGCTCCTGCTCTCTTTTCTGCATTAGGACAACATCGATTCATTTGTTACTTGCTGCGGTAGTTGAACCCCTTTATCCTTTGCATGACTGTCATTCCACGATAAATAGATGAAACCCACTAGCATGAGTAGGAGTTGTTTGAGCCTGTTGTGCCTACTCATACATGCTTGTTTGTCATGCACTCTTTGCTTAGAGTTGAGTGGGTGCGATTCATCGAGGATGAATCGGAGGTGTGTGAACATGTCCTCTTGTGTGTGAGCTAAGTGTGTAAACACGATTTGATAAAGGTAGCGGTGAGAGGCCATGTAGGAGTACATGGTGGGTTGTCTCATTGCAGCCGTCCTAAGGCTGAGTTACGTGTTTGTGATCCATGATTCAGCTACTACCACGCATTGGGCTGAAACCAATGGACCCTCTCGACTTCTTAATCACCCTTGTCCTCTGTCCGAGTGTTGCAAGTAGTTTACGGTGTTTGTAGTATCTTTGGAGGCCGTGCTTGTGTGGCCGTAAAGGGTGGGCTGTGATCACGGTAGGCACGTGGCCGCAGTGTCTGGGCGCCCGTTTAGTGTCTCGGGAACCTGTTCACATCGTTTGGGGCTGTGGCGAAACTTGGCGGAACTCCTCATAGATGGAACCCAAATAGGCGATAAACTGGACTAGGGACTTGAGTGTTTAGGTAGGTCGTGGCCGACACCCACGTTGGGCTTCGGCTTGAAGGTTGCAGTACATGTTGTATGTGGCGGTAAGTGGTGAGGCGTGTGTGAAGAAGTACACCCTGCGGGGTTAACATCATCTATTGAATAGCCGTGTCATGATAAAGGACTTGGGTTGCCTATAACAGTTCATAGACAAGTGAAAGTGGATACTCTAAAATCGCAAGATAAGCGTGAGTGCTATGGATGGCGTTCTCGTGGGGAGGCGGAGGCGGATCCATAGTGGTGTATTGATATGGTGAATATGTGGACTCGTGTGCCACCTCAAAGAGTTACTTGCGATCGTAGTTTAGGATAGCCACCGAGTCAAAGCTGGCTTCTTCTTTGTTAAACTCCACCATCCTTTGTTGATAATGATGCATATGTAGTTAGTTACGATGTAAGTCTTCTTTGGGTACATTTGTACTCACGTTTGCCTATTTTATGTTTTTGCGAGAGACTTGGTCTCACTAGTAGTTCCACGTGGACTTGACGTTTAGCTTGTTACCTCAGCTACGATCTTGTGCCCTCGGCGGAGATCAGTAGATAGTCGGGCTTTCAAGCCTTTTTCATTTGTAGATATCGTACTCGGACATATTAGCTTCGCTTGTGCTTGACTTGTATGCTTTGAATGTTGGGTCATGAGACCCATGTTTGTAATATCTCGCTCCTCGGGCCTAATGAATAAATGCTTGAGTCGTAGAGTCATGTTGTGATGCCATGTTGTATTTGCACATATCGAGCATATTGTGTGTATGTTATTGAAATGCTTGGTATGTGTGGGATCGACTATCTAGTTGTTTATCTTTAGTAGCCTCTCTTACGGAAATGTCTCCTAGTGTTTCCTTTGAGCCATGGTAGCACTCTTGCTCGGAACACTTAGGCTGGCCGGCATGTGTCCTTCTTCGTTCTGTATACATCCCTTGAAATGTCGCGTTGAGTCTGGAGTCTGTTAGCCGCTACAGCCGGTTCACGAATCTGCTAGCCGATGCTACAGCCGGAACTTACTCGTGATGACCGACACGTTCGATCTTTGGGTCATGGATGCTGTCCTGTAAGTTTGTGCCACTTTGGGTTTCTGACTAGCCATGTCGGCCGGGCTCCTTATCATATGGATGCTAGCGACACTATCATATCGTGTGCCAAAAGCGCCAAGCGGTCCCGGGCAAAAGTGGCGACACCGTGGGAATACCGTGCGTGAGGCCGCAAAGTGATATGAGGTGTTACATGCTAGATCTATGTGGCATTGAGTCGGGGTCCTGACAGCTTTGGTATCAGAGCTTGACTGCATGTAGGTTTACCAAGCCAAACTGGTCGAAGTTGAGTCTAGAAATGCTTTAGTTATATGTAGGGGAATTGATTGTGGGATGGAACGTAAGGCTCTTTTTACTCCTTATACCCCATGGCCTTCTGATCTGAGTCATCCTCTTCTCTTCTACGGGGATTAAGAACTAGGCCTTCTCATCTATCTATCAGGATGACGTGTTACTAATCCATAGACTTATAGAATTGTTAGTTTCAAATCTCAGCTCAGTTTTACTACTTCCGTATGTTCATAGCTGTTGATCTGAAACCTTGATATGGTGCTTTGGAGTGGCTATGCCACCATCTTGTAACATGTCTCCAATCTTTTGAGCATTTCTGGCCGTTATCTTTGTCGACTCATCGAGTTTCTAAACAATCGATGCACTTGCAAATCCTTTCCCTCTGGTTTGATGTTCCTTTGGGCCAGGTTAATCACACTAATTGCTGAGTTGAGGTATTCTATTGCCTCGACATATGTGTTGGAATTATTATTATGACCCTAGGTGTCTTAGGGGATCATCTAGTAATCTAGCTATGTTATGTGTTCCCAGTGTGATCATTCTGGCCAACATTCTCGAAGCATCCCGTGATGCCATCTAGTAGTAGGTATTCTACTCCTGGGTTTTGAACCCGATATTCACCCTACTCAATTCATGTTGATAGTGTTTGCTCGTT